>JALPQI010000967.1:0-18670 GCA_025490895.1 Thaumatotibia leucotreta | reverse complement strand
TTACGGAGGAATAAGTTCAACTCAACGTAAAAAGCGAAGAAATGCAAAGAAAACATGCTACTTACATGTGCAATGCCAAAACTCTTTCAAACTTCATCTTGACTTCAACGACAAATTAGTGATCGTTTTTTTGTTAGATTTTATGGCATCATTAGTGGTCGTTCAATATTTCACACATAATAAAGTTTTGGTAACCTATTAATTAATAAATACTACTTTAAGTTATTAAAAATATTTATTAATTTTATACCTACCTCTAAATAGTAAATTTAAATAAAATACTAAATATTTTAATAAATTTGAACAAACAGTGACATCTATTGGTAACAATTAGGGCTACACGTAGTAGTAACATGCACGCACACACGTACGCTAAACAAAGGGTGCATGTGTGCGTGCCTATTTTCGGATCTGAAAAGCAGATGGCACCGCTATCTAAGGGAATTGACCCGTACAAAGAAAGTGTCTAGCCCCTGGTGCGCATCACTTAGGTATGTAAACGTATCGGAATCAATACCTAACTTGTCTATGTCCGCACAGTTCCAATTTTGTTCCACACAAAAACTCATTAATTCGTTCGCAAATAGCTCACCGGGGTGCGCATTAAAATCCCCAAGGACGTACACAGTCTCAATGTCAGATTCCTTAACAATCGAATGAATAGTACTCACGCATTGAACAAATTCCGGCAGATTGTCCGCACAGTTGGTCGGCATATAGACACTGAGCACTAAGATCACTTTGTTACCGGACGTTATTTTAATTGCACTGATACGCGGGTTATCACATTGTATAACAGATGTTGAGGGAAACAGCTTCTTACGCCATAGCAGCGCAGTACCACCGAACGGCCTGCCGCGTAACATACCTACAGAAGTGTCGACCGCCGACGTCCCGGTGTATGCGAAATCATCACTTATTGTGTTAAGCAATCCCAACTCACTATTTAAAATCCATGTTTCTTGAAGAGCTATCACATCCGATGACGAGCACAGTTGCCTAATGCTAATAATAAATGCTACAGTAATGAAATTTGGTAAGGATATGTGTTGTATGAACCGCTACATAATTATGATATTATAATTAATATGGTAAAAAATTGGGGGCCCTCCATAGGTACATGTAATTCTTTTTTAGATATATATAAGCGTGTGGGATATCAAAAGAAATGTCTTTGAAAATGATAAGGTTTATAAATCACATTTTTATTTAAGTGAACCTTTTTCGACATATCAGCGATCTTTGGTTTGATTAATATATCTCTTATAGTTTTTGAGGTAGGTTGTTTTTTTAATCATTTTATAATGGTACGGAACTTTTCGGGCGCGAGTCTCACTCGCACTTGGGCGGCTTTTTTTAAATTATTTTTAGATAGAATCAACATATAATTATATGTACATAAAGCCCTAAAAACCTACTTAATGAATCATTAAACAAAAATTCATTTACGAAAATGCACGAGATCTAAAAATAGATATACATATTAAAGAGGTAGTTACATGGTTATTTTTAGGTACATGCTTATCAATTTCATATATGTATTGGCTTTTTACGTTTTTATGAAATAAACCACGGTCTTTTTCATCTCGATTTTTTTTCTATCACAGGTCATTTATAACGGGGACTATATCGACGATGAGTTTTTTCTCTGGGGCCAGAACGAGACGGTAGGGGTCGAAGGAGAAGGAGCGAGCAGTGTTCTTGCTCGCTTCCACCTTGAACTTGGAGAGCAGCCGGACCAGGCACACGCGGGACTTCACTTGCGCGAAACGCATCCCTGCAACAAAAAGTTAAAAGGTGAACAATGACAATATGAAATATATAGAGTTCTAGCGATGTGACGAGTTCACTTTTTCCTAACTCGAATGAATTCGGTCGCTGATTCGAGTTGAAAGTCGAGTTAACTCGACTCGACGGCTGGCCCGAATACACGGACGGGTTTGCCGTCGCCGCTGTGGGGTGGAGCGCAACGCAACAGAAACTCGACTCGAATCGAATTTCAATTCCATGGCGACTTAGCGAGTCATAGTCAAATGCGACTAGGGGAATGAATGAACCCTTGTGACATCGGTATAAGGTTCATTTTTGTGAACAGTATCTCGAAGATTCGAGTCGAGTCAGTGTAACTCGACTCGACGCAGACGCGTTTGTGATCAGGCGGAAGGCAAGGCCGAGCCGCGCTAGGCCGAGTTGATTCGAATCACAGCGTAACTCGCTCATCGCTACTACAGGTTTCTACATATCTAAAAAATACCCTTCAAAAAATATTCAATCAAAATATTTGTACATAGTTAAGGCCTTAATCGGAACAAAAATCACGATCACGCCAATTACGTTACGAAAGATAGTCATACTTATTATAGTGTTTATTCTGTCCACCAACCTACGGCAGGTTTTTTAAATAAAAATATATATATATGTTTTCGTCGTTTTTCAACTTTTAATGCAAAAACGACGAACTCTATCTTCTGTGTGGTACATGTTCACTATAGTTAGTATTTATTTTAAATTTTTTGATAAAATGTACATATCACAATTAATTTTGTACTTTGATTTAGCTAAAAATATAAGACACGAACGACAACTGACACAAAGTAGAAAATATGAAAAAGAGAACAATCAAAAATAGGGTCTGTTGCAGTAAAATAAGACAGGAAATATATTTTAAATCTTGTTCTATAGGACAAACGTAATCTGTAAATAAATAAATAAATATTTTTGGACATCTTTACACAAATCGACCTAGTCCCACGGTAAGCTCAAATAAGGCTTGCGATGTGGGTACCAGGCGACGATACATATAATAAATATATACATATAGATACTTAAACACATAGACAGCCATGACCAAGGAACAATTATTTGTGATAAATAAATACACAAATAATGCCCTCGCCAGGATTCGAACCCGGAACCTCCAGCTTCGTAGGCAGGGTCACTACCAACTAGGCTACGGAGGCTGACTGTGTCTGCTATTACAAATAATCTTTCTTCGTTTGATTCAGACTGAATGCAAAGAAAGGTGTAATTCAAACATATTTTGATGATTCTTACCGATGCAGTGGCGCGGGCCGAGACCAAACGGCAGGTATGCGCAGGAGTGCCTGCCAGCAACGTTCTCCGGGGAAAACCTCTCGGGATCGAACTTCTCCGGTTCCGGGTAATATTTTGCATCGTGATGAATTGCAAATGCAGAAATCATCACCATTTGTCCTTTCGCAACTTTCACATCAGTCCCGGGGCACACGTAATCGTTCAATGCTTTCCGTTGTAAAGGGTCCACAATAGGATACATTCGAAGAGTCTCATCAAAAACTTGATCAAAATACGTCAGCTCGTTTAATGTTTCAACTTCAATTCGATCATCATGCCTCTTGAGGTATTCTTTTATTTCATTTCTTAATTTGTCCTGTATCTTAGGATCTATAGCGAGATGGTACAACATAAAGCCCATCGTAGAAGCAGTAGTCTCGTACCCGGCTGCGTAAAATACAAATGCCTGAGCTTCTATTACACTATTGGTTATTTCTAAAGGCTTAATGTTTTCGTCACCTGATCGTTTCGAAGCTTCAATCTCTTTTTTATTCTTCATTTCTAAAATCAAATCCATGAAGTCTTTTCTATTTGTAGGGATTCCATTTCTTTGAGTAATTACTGTTTCGACGACTTCTTTAAAAAACTTCTTCATATATCCAGGAAATAGATCCATATTTAGTTTTTTCAGCAAACCCGGGTACACTGAGAGAAAAAACAACCAGAATTCATGTTCGTTCAACTAAATTTTTGATTAAAATAGCGCCTACGTGCTCTTTGGTTCAAACTACAAGTTCGATTTTGTTAAGTGTAACTAGTACATTCAACAAGTTACTTGTCATTTTATTTCTACGTTAAAAGTAACTTGTTGATTCCATAAGCTACTTATCATGTTGTTTTAACAAGCTACTGTATCATGTTATTTGTACGTTAAGTGAAACTTGTAGATTTTACAAGCTACTGTATCATGTTATTTCTACGTTAAGTGAAACTTGTAGATTTTACAAGCTACTTACCATGTTGGTTCTACGTGAAGCGTAGCTTGTTAAATTTATCAACATTAGCTTGTTGGATTGTCTAGTTATTTCTACATTTCAAGGATGTACTGTCAACATGCCTACATTCAGATAATCTTGTTATTTTTACATGGCTGGCATATAATTTCAACATGCTCGGTTTGTTATTATAAATTACCTGAAATGTTGTTGTGACATGATTAGCTTGTTGAGTCAACATTAGCTCATTGGATTGTCTAGTTATTTCTATATTTCAAGGATGTACTGTCAACATGCCTACATTCAGATAATCTTGTTATTTTTACATGGCTGGCATATAATTTCAACATGCTCGGTTTGTTATTATAAATTACTTGAAATGTTGTTGTTACATGATTAGCTTGTTGAGTCAACATGCCTACATTTAGATGATCTTGTTATTTTTACATGGCTGGCATATAGGTTTAACATGCTCGGTTTGTTATTATAATTTGCTTTAAATGTTGTCGTAACATGATTAGCTTGTTGAGTCAACATAACTTGCTTGTTGAATCTATAATAAGCTTGTTGTTTTATCATGTTGTAGTTACAGTACGTGCTTGTTCTATCAACATTATTACTGTTAAGTCAACTTGTATCTTTATCTTATTATTGCTACATTACATACATGTTGCATTCGCATTTTGTTTGTTGCACGGTCTTGCTGAATTTGCGATTATACCTACTTCTTAACGTATTCAAGTTTCGTTCTACTTTCAGACGGAAACCTAACGACAAAAAGAAAAAAATGTTCCTTATCGGTATTAGATTTTCAAGTGAAAGTAGAAAAAAAACATAAAAATACGCATATACAACCGCAAAATGAACAAGATGTTGTAACAATCAAAATATTTACGGAACAGACATGTAGTGTATGTTACAATAAAAAGATATACAAGTTGATTATAAATAAGTACAAACAAAAATGACAGAACAAACACAAACGTATCTCACAAAATGTATAGGTATATAATAAAAAAGTGTGCGCAAGGAGATGGTCGTGGGCGAAAAGTGGGCGCTTCTGTATAAAATGACAGATTTTGTAAGTTGTTAGCAAGTTCAATCAGTATTCTGGACCAAAACAAATGCATTATTTTTGTCACGACCACGTTCTTTCTGCACACAGGTAAGCAATTAATAAATATGAAAAATAAAACATACATTTAAAGGTTTCATTTATTAAAATCAACTTTTAACAATTCAACGTATGTCAACTTAACACATTCGACACCGCGTACCCGACACTCGGGTTTTCGTAAACTTTAATCAGATGCCGGCGTACCCGGTAGTCGAGCAAGCTCTCCAAAAAACCCCAATACTGCAGAACCTTGGCCCCTTGTTCCTCGTACATTATCAATTTACATTACCAGCAATGTACAAGGAAATAATATTCTTCGTTCAAAACCAGGTAATGTATAAAGAAAAACTTGGTCTTCATACATTACTAATTATTTTATCAGTTATATACAAAGAAAAAAATATTCTTCGTACAAAACCGGGTAATGTATAAAGATAAAACTTGTTCTTCGTACATTAGGTACCATTTATTTTGTCAGTTATGTACAAAACAATATTCTTCGTAAATGAAAATTGAAAGAAACGGCTAATTTTCTCATAAAAAATACTCTCCTTTTTCCTGTTCTTGTTGAACCATAAACATATTTTTAGTGTTCCGTAGCCAAAATGGCAAAACGGAACCTTTATACTCGGTAACTATAATTTGACGGAAGCAAAAATATTATACATGTATTTTTAAGCGTGTACTGTAACTGGCAAACTGGCAAAATAATTGGTAATGTACGAATAACAAGTTATTCCTTATAGATTACCCGGTTATGTAAGAAGAATATTTTTTTTGTACAAAACTGACAAAATAATTAGTAATATCGACGCTTACCACGAACAACGCTGCATCTTTAGACAATATCTTGTCGTAATTTGAATTCTAATAATGAAGCACTAGAATTCCAATTGCAAGCGCGTTCTATATAATTGTAGTCCATCAACTAGCTATTTGCAATATAAATCCATCCCGGATTTCGCTACGCGAAGGCTTCCATGAGGGCTTTCCTTTTTTCTTCGACACTATTGAAGGCACCAAATACGGTAGCAACAGCAACGCAGCATTTGTTTCAGACTCTGGTTCAATATCTGAAATTAAAAAAAAAAATAAGCAAATTTAAATTTCAATTATATCTTTGTTTTCTGTTTACCTCTTTGTTATCATGTCTGTCCATTTTACGGACAATTAAATAAAGTTTCTTCAAATTATGCAGATTATTTTAAGACATTTTCATTAGCTTTTGAATTTGATTAATATCTGTGCAAACGGCCACCCTGAAGGTGGAAGCGAACAGTTAAACGTTACAAAAGTTCGCAATTCTGTAGTTCGTCATAATAAAGCGTGCAAATTTTTCACCGTTTCTTGAAGTTCGTAAAACGAAATAAAAGTGACTTACCAGTAATGGAATCTATGCAGTTCTGTATCGCTTGCTTGACGTCTTTGTCTTTCAACTGAGTTAGCTTAAATTTAGCAGCTTTGACGATGCTTTTTTGCTGTAGAATTATATTTGAGTAGAGGAAATCCTTGTTGTCTTTATACATGTGATTAAAATCTTGTAAAAGCTGTAATAAAAAATAATCAAATCAACAGGTAAAAATTTAAGTAGCCCTATCTTTTTTATTACCATCAGGTGTAACGACAATGTCACGATCCACTGTATAATATATACGAGCCTAAAACGAATCTACAGTGGCTTAAATAATTATTTTAAGTGATCGAGATGACGGTTCTTTGATGTCGATTTGAAAGGTCGGTTCGACCTGCGGCAGGTTCTATTTTGAACTAGCTAAGTTCGCACCGTCCGCCGCGCGCAATTACCCGGCATCGGCATAACATCTTACAATTTATTTTGATCAGAAATATGTGACATTCCATCAGAAAAGGGCCCTTATGGAGGTTTCTAGTTACGGAGATATCGACGTTTTTGTAAAATCGTTCGAAATTATCGTTTTTTGAATTTATGCTAAATAGTAAAATATACGAATAGACGTGTAATTGTAGCTTGCTTTCAGTAGTGTACGTTAAGTATTTCTATAATAAAATTCACCTCAAAGTTTAGTAGAAAAGGGCCCTTATGCCTGAGCGCGTTCGAAAATATGAAAACTGTCGTTAAAAATGTTGTAATTACTTGCAACTTTTGCTTATAAGAAAGTTTATGTTATATAGGTACGATTCAATGACAATACCTACTTTGATACCTAATTAAAAAAATATTTAATTATTTTTAGTATTATATAGCTTATTTAATGCAGATTTAGGATCTATGCGTAACTCAATACCTGCCATAAGGGCCCTTCTGTGATGGAACGTCACATATGAGCACGAAACTTGGCAAACAAAAATGCATATCGCAGGGAACCTTTTCAAGATACTTACCAAGCGATAACCTTCAGGTAGTTTGAGAGCCGGATACAAGTTTAAATATTCTTCGACTGTTCCAGAATTTGATTGCAGTGACGATAATCTAACTTTTGTGGTAGCTTCCCAATTAACCTCAACTAAGTGCCATGGATCTACACAGTTTCTTAACCAGTGCAGCTTTTTTTCTACTTCAGGCTCTTCTGTTAAAAAAAAAAACATAATTTAAAAGTTTATTCAATATTTACCATACACCTATTTTAGGGTAGGTACCTCCCATACATAAAAAAATACTGTTACACCAACTCACTGCCAAATGACATAGAGATACTTCATGAAAGTGGTTTTATAATTAATTAACAAAAGCAACTTTCGATAATTAACAGCAGTTTACAAAATAAGTACTAAATCTTAGGTTATGGCGATGTAAGTTTATGACGAAATAAATAATAAGTATGATAAATATGCTGTTGCGAGTACATTTAAATGGAAACTAACAATATATAAATATTTATATTTGTAACTCACCTTAAAATATGTAACGTTATTCGAAGCGACGCCAGGTAATGGCAGGGGCTAGACACTTTCTTTGTACGGGTCAATTCCCTTAGATAGCGGTGCCATCTGCTTTTCAGATCCGAAAATAGGCACGCACACATGCACCCTTTGTTTAGCGTACGTGTGTGCGTGCATGTTACTACTACGTGTAGCCCTAATTGTTACCAATAGATGTCACTGTTTGTTCAAATTTATTAAAATATTTAGTATTTTATTTAAATTTACTATTTAGAGGTAGGTATAAAATTAATAAATATTTTTAATAACTTAAAGTAGTATTTATTAATTAATAGGTTACCAAAACTTTATTATGTGTGAAATATTGAACGACCACTAATGATGCCATAAAATCTAACAAAAAAACGATCACTAATTTGTCGTTGAAGTCAAGATGAAGTTTGAAAGAGTTTTGGCATTGCACATGTAAGTAGCATGTTTTCTTTGCATTTCTTCGCTTTTTACGTTGAGTTGAACTTATTCCTCCGTAAAAGTTTCTGTATTTAACTGCTCCGCTGTTTTCTGTTGTGTTAAATATTATCAATTGTGCGAAATAGACGCTTATTTGTTCGCGATATTGACGCTTTTAATTTTGTGTTGTGCTAAAAGCACAATTTTGTGTTGTGCTGTTATTTTTGTATTGATTGTGCGATATAGACGCTTTGTTCGCGATATTGACGCTTATATTTTTGTGTTGATTGTGCGAAATAGACGCTTTGTTCGCGATATTGACGCTTATATTTTTGTGTTGATTGTGCGAAATAGACGCTTTGTTCGCGATATTGACGCTGTATTTTTTTGTTGATTGTAAATAAATACATTTACAATCATGCCCGTTCGTTGTGCATTTGGATGCAAACCTTCAGGTAAGACTATTTTAGGATGAAATGAAACATACTCAATGAATGTCGATAAGATCTACTGTCGGTGTGTACCTAGTCCTCGTAAGGCCTAGTTTCTCTTCTGGGTTGGAAGGTCACATGGAAGTCACTTTCGTAAAACTAGTGCCTCCGCCAAATCTTGGCATTAGGTTACTAAGTGGACCCTATATAGACTCTTTAGAGCTAAGGCAGAAAGCCGGGACAAACGCTAGGAAGATAAATATACCTACGGTGTCTGTTAGGAATATCAGCTCCTAAGTACAGTACGACCAAAAAGAGTAGAAATTAAAAAGTGGCAACATCGTAGTGTCGTCCCGTTTTTTAAATATTGATTCGAAAGGGACGACACTACGATGTTGCCACTTTTTAATTTCTACTCTTTTTGGTCGTACTGTATTGTAAGTATACATTTTATTTATATTTAAAACTGATAACAAGAAATAAAACTATTAAAAGGGATAAACTCGCGTCTATTAACTAATTTTAACTTCATTCCGACGTTTTGAACTCTTTACAGGGTTCGTGGTCTGCGGACCACGAACCCTGTAAAGTGTTCGGAACGTCGGAATATACGCGAGTTTATTCGTTTTCATACCTAGTTTTATTTCATGAGTAATCCTCGCGGTAACCGAAGAAAATATTACTGATAACGAGTTTTTATGTAACAACTATGAAGTTCCTCCGCCTCCTAGCCCTGTCGGCAGTGAAGCTGCTTACCAAGCAGGAGGTCTCGGGTTCGAATCCCGGCCAAGGCATTTATTTGTGTGCTTTTTCTCGAATATTTGTTCTTGGGTTATGGATGTATCTAAGTACCTATGAGATACATAGGTACTTAGATACATCTGAGACAGATGTCTCAGTAAGTATTTCGTCGCCTAGTACCCAAAGTACAAGCTTTGCTTAGTTTGGGGCTAGGCCGATCTGTGTGAGATTGACCCACAATATTTACTTATTTATTAACTTAAAACGAATGTTCCAATAAAATAAACTTATATTATACCGATTTCAGGTGCTGTAATGCACGTGTTTCCAAGCCATCACAAGCACCCTGATCGTTTTAAAAAGTGGGTTTACCTTGTTGGGGGAAAGTTGGAAACTACATCAGACTATGAGTTTTATAAGAACAAGAGGATTTGCGATATTCATTTCGCTTACGAACATAGAAATCGTTTTAATCGCCTCAATGCGTTAGCAGTACCCACTCTTCATTTACGGGGTAAGTTAATTATAGCTGTTTATTTTCATAAAATTGAACGAGCGAGCGAAGCGAGCGAAGTTCTTCAAGTCTACTGGAACAACCCGACGTTTGTATGTATGTTTGTATGTATATTTGTATGTAAGTCTGTACGACGATAAATTGAGTATCGTTGATCGGATCGTCATGAAATTTAGCAGGTCGATAAAAGAAGTAAACAGAATAGGTATTAAAGTTAAAATTTGAGCCAAATCGGTCAAAGGGTTGCCGAGATGTGGAGTCGTGAGTTCACGTTCGCAGTTAACAACTAGTTATTAAGTATTTATTGTCAGTCAGAGTAACCTTCAACACCTCTATGACATTTAATCAGTTTATTACAAATTCCACATACAAATGTAATAGAAAGTAAGCGTCAGATTATGTTTTTGACCAAACACCACCGATTTTGGTTAAAAGAATTTAAAAAGATGATGGCAATGTATCCAACCTACAGGATACACGAAAAGACAAGAAAAGGGTTAATGATTACTCACAAATTTTATGTTAATAGAAAACTAAAATAATTTAATAATAAAAAAACAATTATCATGCAAATTACACATGAATTAGGGAAAGAAAGGTAAGTGTCTGATTCTCCATAAATAATTATGTCTTATTTTTCAGATATATCAAGTACTCCTGACTCCGAGGCTTCTGCTGAATTTCAGCCTGTAGCAATTACGCCGCCTGTCATGCCCACTACTGTCTTAGGTATTTAAATTATGCTTGGGTTTAAAATTAATGAAAAAGTATCAATTATTGAACGAGCGAGCGAAGCCAGCGAAGTTCTCCAAGTCTACTGGAACAATCCAGCGTTTGTATGTATGTTTGTATATTTGTACATATATACAAATTATACAAATAATAAAATGTTTATGTTTGTATGTTTGTTCGACATTAACTCGAGTACCGTTAATCAGATCGTCATGAAATTCGGCAAGCGGTTAGAAAAGATAAATATAATTTTGAGGATCCTATTTGACCCAATCCGTCAAAGGGTTGCCGAGATACAGAGTGGATTATGGTTTTTGGTCAGTGAAGGCAATAACCCGTGTAGCTAGATAACAATGGTATAAAAAAGTCTTGTCCTTCGATTTTAAATTGATAAAAATTAGCATTTACAGTTGTTCGAAAAATCATACAAGGTGTAGTCAAAAAGGTCATTTTTGGCAAAACAAATTTTACACCTGTTCGGGGTCGCGAGTTCGCGTTCGCAGCGAACCACTAGTTCAGTTAATGGTGATCCCTATAATTGCAGAAGACTTCCCTGCTTCATCGTCAGATCTGCCAGATGGTATTACATAGTTATTGTACTCTACATTATCTACATTATGTTGCAATACGGGACACTACAATATGGGTCATATTGTAGAAATCAACTAGTCATTCGATATCAATGTATTAGGTGTAGGTAGGTTTTGTGCATTGGCATTACCTAATTACACACATGTATACAAGTCACAAACTTATCCTCAGACTCATCGAACACCTTGGGGTTGTCAGCGGCTGCTGCTGAGTTTCAACCTGCATTCTCTACATCTGCCAAGACCACGGATACTGTCACAGGTACGTACTTATAAAGCTTAATTGAACGAGCGAGCGAAGTTCTCCAAGTCTACTGAAGCAACCCGGCGTTTGTATGTATGTTTGTATGTATATTTGTAAGTATGTTTGTTTGTATGTTTGTTCGACGATAACTCGAGTACTATTATTCGAATCGTAATGAAATTTGGCAGGCGGTTAAAAGAGGTAAATAGAATTTTTAAGTTCGAATGTGAGCTAAATCGGTCAAAGGGTTGCCGAGATATAGGGTCGCGAGTTCACGTTCGCGGCGAACCACTGGTTAATATGAATACAGTAGTCAGTACCTAATTTTTCCCCGTTTCGAAGCTGGTTACCTACCGTGGTTATGATTATTGGCAATGAAGGCCACTTCATGCCCTCTACCAGAGTTGGGCAAAAAGTAATCTACGATTAAGTACTCTTAGATTACATTTGTATGGGGAATATGTAATCTGAGTACCTATTCCCGTTACAAAAGTAATTGAAAAGTAATCAATAATCATATATTATATTACTTTTTGTTCAACTCGACCTCTACACAATGCCTTGTGCCTGTGATCGCCCGGCTATCAAGGGCCATTGTGTAGAACTGTAGACGGGCCATTAAACTATAGTGCGGGCACACAACTATACAAAGTTTTAGTAGGTACATGTACAAAAATTAAACTCATTCTTAATTTTGTATGTTTTAAGATACATTTATTTAATTATATTTTAAGTATTTTGTCTCAATGTTTATTCTGAACTGTTGTCATACATTAGCGAGAAGTTAATTTGGACTATATATAGCTAGGTGTCCTACTTGTATGTCATAGTTGGGTCGTTTTACAGGTAACAGATATTTATTTTAGTGGTTTGTAATAATAAAAAATGATCAAATATATGTTTATGGTTTCCAGATTCAAGAAGTACGGAGGCAACTTATGTCCTCCAAGAACATAATTACAGCAAGTCTGCGAGCAAAGCAAAAACTTCATTGAAAGGTATACAAATCATTCAATAATTACTATTAGCGCACCAAACGAAAACCAAAAACTGCCTGTGAGGGGGAATAATTCGTGTATAAGCGTATTTTGGCATAGTTATTTAATTTAATTAAGTCGTGTTATTTCATTTTTATAAATAAAACTAGTTTTTTATCTCTGGTCAGAAGCCCTACAATGGTGATATCTGCAAGGTGGGCTTCACATACTAATATGGTTCAATGAATGAAATCTTTATTCAAATTTGCGGGCAGTAGGATAACAATTAGCAACACTGGATACATTTCTATAATTTATCTCCCCGTGTCTAACTAAGTTATTACAGTCTTAGAAAATCAGTTTTTCGTATCGAATTAGCATGTTTTTCCGTCTCAAGACTAAAAAAAACTGTTTTTATTCATAGAATTAATAACGCTTTAAAAAAATTACTATGTTACTCTATGAAAAAACAATAAGATTTTTTTGGTTTCAGATGCTGCTCGACAAACAATTCACTTTGGTGCTGATACTGCTGACAAAAGGAAGTTTCAAGACAACATTCGTAACCTTCGGAGCGAGATACGTCGTCTACAAAAAAAAGGTCAATCTTACCGAGAAAGGTTACAAAACGCAAAGAATTTGTCAAATACTGCTGCGTTTCAGAAAGTGGTTCAAAACATGAACAAACCCACGCAGCTGTTTATGCACATGCAGTTGCAAAGTACAAAGAAACCAAAAGGGAGACGATACTCTGTTAACGAGAAGATTTTGGCTCTGTCACTGTATAAAAAAAGCCCAAAATGCTATAGATTGTTGTGCAAATATTTCTCCCTACCATCAAATAAGGCAATGCAACGTCTTCTAAGCCAAATTAAACTGAATTCCGGCATTAATGACATCGTTTTTGAACGAATCAAGAAAACAATGTTGAAAAAAGACGTGTCAGACCGTCTATGTAGCCTGATTTTTGACGAAATGTCTATTACGCCACAACTTGCCTACACGGCACACACTGACCAGTTGGAAGGATTTCCAAACAATGAAGGAGCTACTTTTGCGGACCATGTTCTCGTTTTTATGATCAAAGGAATAAAAAGTAACTTCAAGCAGCCGGTGGCTTATTACTTTACTAGTGGGTTAAAGAAAGAGGAGTTAAAAAATGTTTTGAAAACTGTGGTCAAACGAGTTTTTGATTCTGGTATCATAGTAGTAAATACAGTTTGCGACCAATGTTCTGTAAATGTTGGTGCAATAAACGAGTTCGTCAACGAAGCGAAAACTACGTATGCAAGGCAAGGGAAGGAGTGGCGTCATGATGTGATGCGGATTATGGGTCACTACATAATCCCTCTGTATGATACTCCTCATCTTATAAAAGGTCTAAAGAAATAATTTATTATCGAAAGACCTCATCTATACCGAAAATGATGTAGAAAAAAACAGTAAAGTGGGACTATTTTCAAATGGTATACAATGCCGATAAATCGTACGCAGAGTTACGTTTGTGCGACAAGCTAACGGACGAACACATGATCCCCGAAAAGATAAACAAAATGCGGGTAAAATCAGCAACTCAAGTGTTTAGCCACAGTGTTGCTGTAGCGGCGGAGCATTTGGTGGCAAGAGGCGATTTACCAGAGGAATGTCGTCAAATAGTCAGTTTGACATCATTAATAAACAATCTTTTTGATTCTTTGAATGTAAACACATTCGCCATACCAAATGGTAAAATTTACAAAGGGGCTGTAAAAAGAAATTCACCACACCACCAATTGTGGCAAAAAGCTAAAATTATTTTGAGAACGATCAAATTTAAATATCAAAAAAAAGTCGGAAACAAGGTTCGAATAATTGAAACTGTCGTACCTTCCGTGACAAATTTGATTAAAACAATAGAGGGCATGGAAGCGCTTTGGGCATTGCTGTCAAATAAATATCATTACGATGCATTGTTAACCAGAAATTTCAACCAGGATCCACTGGAAAATTTTTTTGGGAGTATTAGAAGCTACGGTGCCAGAAATATTGCACCAAACACTGTGGCATTCGAAGGGGCGTTTAAATCTCTCTTACTGAATAATTTCAGTTCCGTACATTCGAAAGGAGCAAACTGCGAGGAGGATTCAAATAAATGCCTTCAAACGCTTCAATTCTTTTTAAGAGAAAGTGTCAAAAGCGTTGCAACTCCTGATGCTTCCGAAGAGAATGAAAATATATTTCTCAAAGACATTGTTGTGGACCAGCCCCAAGACCTAGATGCGGGTCAAAGTAATTACGTTTGTGGTTGGGTGATTAAAAAGTGCCTACAAAAACATATTAAAGGGTGTCAGCAATGCAGGAGTACTTTATTGGAAAATACGCATCACAATCCACGCAATGCGTTTATTAAGGCAAAAGAATATTTCAATAAAAACTGGCTCATTTACCCCACCAAAGAAGTAATGAAATATTTTAATGATGTTCGAGATATTACACATTCTTGTCTAAAAAGGAACATTTCACAAAAATTTGTTAAAAAGAACATCATGTCTGTAGTAGACATTATCACAGTTTTTTCATTCGGCTGTGAAAAACACAGGAACATTTTGAAAACTGCATTTTTAAACATGTCGATAAAAGTAATTATTTACAGCTGGTGTCGTCATATCAACAGGATTCTGTCTGGAAAAACAAAATATAATGGTGACGACACTATTAAAACAGCCGCCCAAATTTATTGTAACAAATATAAACACTACAAAAATAGAAAATAATGAAAACTATAAAATTTTAGTTTTATTTTATTCTTCCTATAGGTATATATTATTATATAATTTTTTTTTTGGTAGCGAGTTATTTTGTTTTGGTTTTCAAGTGTGTTATATTTTAAAAATGTAGAGAAACTTAAAAACCAGAACAAAATAACTCGTTACTCGGAACTAATCATTAGCAGGCTATGACTGTGTATACATATTAATGCGTGTAGTATACATGATTAGTTCCGGAACGAATTTAAAGATGGTGCTTCAACCATGCATGCAAGAAAATTCCACAAGAGGGCTCTCTTTCTCATATATATTACTTTACTCTTTGGGTAATGGAATGTATTTGACGAATGACGAGTGACTCAAGATAGTGAGTGATACCAGCTCACAAAAAAATGAATCCCTGAATGGGGAATAATTAAATCATCTTTGGGAATAATACTGCAATTTCTCACAGACAACGATATGTCATGACTGTCATAATTTTAGCTCTAGTGCATCATTAATTATAAGAACTCAAAACTCATTAAAAACCGATGAAAACCTCGGGGACCACCTTAACTCGGCACGTGTGAAATTCCGGAGCGAATATTTCCAAAGCCATTAACTTTATCAAAAAATGTTTTTTTAGATAACCCCTATTACTTTTAAAATACCTATCCAATGATACCTCACACTATAGGGTTGAAACGAAAAAAAAATCATCCCCTAACTTACATGAATGGGAAGTACCCTGCAACATTTTTTTTCGTTTTTCGACGCGACACTTTATCGGCGTGATTGATATTTATAATCGTACCAAATTACAGCTTTCTAGTACTAGCGGTTTCTGAGATAATCCGCGGACTGACGGACGGACGGACAGAGCGAAACTACAGGGTGGAAAAATCGAATGCCATATGGATGACAACTACCTTAAATATTGTAAATAGCACATTTTGTGTAAGGGAGACTTTCCTTTGTTTTTAAAAACAATAAATACTGCATTTAAGGATTTATGAAAAATCGCTTGCCTCAGACGGGACTCGAACCGGTCAAATGTGACAAAAAATAATGTTCTCTATTTTATGATGCAGATTGGAAGGATATCTGATAAGGTTAATTTTTCGCTAAATAACATATACAATCAGAATAACGGAAGGCCATGGAAACTAACAATTACCTTTTAAATTTGATTTCACCCGTCACGTGAATTAATTACTAGAATTAGTCCATGCAGCTATTACTAATTTTCACCACATTCACTGCAACGAGCTACGAAAAGTAAATTGCTCAAAAGATAGCGAGGTTTTAGTAAGGTTATTAAATGAATACCTACTGTTTTATTTTGTGTGTTTTAATTTTTCGTTTACAATTTTCATGGCCTTCCGTTATTCTGATTGTATTTATTATTTAGAGAAAAATAAACCTTATCAGTAACCCTTTCGATCTGCATCATAAAAATATACAGCACATTATTTTTTGTCACATTTGACCGGTTCGAATCCCGACTGAGGCAAGCGATTTTTCATAAATCTTTCAATTAAGTATTTATTGTTTTTAAAAATAAAGGAATGTCTCCCTTACACAAAATGTGCTGTTTACAATATTTAAGGTAGTTGCCATCCGTGTGGCTTCGATTTTTCCACCCTGTATAAGGGTTCCTAGTTGACTATGGAACCCTAATAAAAATGGACGGGCAAAATTTTTTCAAAAACAACGTAGGTATAGAGCTTGACCATAAAAAAGAGGCGATGTCATGCACTCTTTTACCACACAACTTTTGGTGTAAATCTAGTTTATGATGGGTATTATAATTACCACATAAGACGTCTCTTACTTCTAAGCGCTCTTTATTAAGAAAGTCGAATTGTAGTTTTGAACATTATTTGCTGACTGATTTTTGCATCAAATTACCCTGTCATATTTTTTTATTTTAATATGGCAACACCGTAGCGTCTCTGCGCTGTATTTTAACATTATAATGTTGAAACAACAAGATAAGAAGTATTTAGGTAGGTTTGTGAAGCGTCGTCACGTGACCGGTGTTATGTAGCATCAACTAGTTTGGCACGCTTAGCTTATTCTGTCTACAAGATAAGGAGGACTAGCGCGAAAACCGAAATTTGAAAAAGCGGCTAAAAGCACATGGCCTTTGAAAGTAAGATAATTTTTACATGCTATTGAGTTTAAATGTGTACTTATAAAATTAACAATATATGATACCGAGTTTACTTTTGTTGAAAGTATTTACCTAAATGCTATTAATTTCTTTTAACTTTAATGTGCCCGAGCCTAATAGGTAATAATTATAGTCTGGTCGAAAAAATAAGCTATATCTATCTTTTCGGAGTTTTTTGGTACTAGCGAGAGAAAAAGAAAAGATGATCGCTGATTACGCCCCAATTACCATAGGTTCTGGTTAAGTTATAAACTTTCTACTTTAATAGTTTCAAACTTAAAAAACTTTCTAACGTTAGTTATTTTCTACGTATTTCAAATTCAGGAATATGCAAGTCAGTCAGTTTGATTTAGCTTACAAACGTAGGGTAAGATGGTTGACACTGGATCACTCCATTTTTAAGCGGTCATATCTCCGTAAGTAACGATGATATATATAACGGCGTCGGGCCGCTTTTATATCAGGTCCGGCCGAGCTATAAGGGGAGATGGTTTAGCTATCTAACTTTTAGCTACTCATTACTAACTGTACTCAGAATACTGAATCTACGCACTTATGCGTGTAGGCATGGACTCATAATGAAAACACAACATGAATTAAGATCTTTTTTATTACTACTCTGGTTCGCAAGAGTTAAACCACAACATGAGAAGAACCAGGAAGAAACTCAGCGGGTTGAATGTTTTAATCTTTTCAATTCATTGGTAATTACAATTTTAGATCATTACAATAGGTAAAACTCTTGAAACACGATTAATGGAAACACTAATTAGAAAACGACTGGAGAGTTCTAAGTTTGAGTCCATGCTTCACCAACTTCAAAACACAAGAAATAACGTCTTTCGCCAGGATGCTAGGAAAGAACTATCTGAATCTAACGAACTATTGAATCTAGTCAAACTCCTCTTACTCTGGAGTGCTCTTAATCAAATCTATTCGCGGTCTCAAGATAGACTGGAATTGGGATTGGAATTGGAAATTAAGGGAAGGAATGATCATAATCAGAATCTATTCGAAGGCTAAAGCAAGAATCAATCTTTCGTAGTCTAGGACGGGAATCAGAATGAATTGACTTTCCAATG
>JALPQI010000966.1:0-17289 GCA_025490895.1 Thaumatotibia leucotreta | reverse complement strand
TTATAATAAGCTTACATGAATAAAGAATAGTTTGACTTTGACAAATACGCACCTATGGAGTCCTCGAACTCTGTGAGCTTCTGCAGGTACATGAAATCTTGTTCTGTACATCCAGCAATTCCTGCTATCGTCAAACGGTCCACCAGATAAATGCGCACCTATGGAGTCCTCGAATTCGGTGAGCTTCTGCAGAAACCTAAAGTCTTGCCCCACACGTTCAGCAGCCCTTGATATCGCCATTCAGTCCACCAGATAAATGCGCACCTATGGAGTCCTCGAACTCGGTGAGATTCTGCAGGTACATGAAATCTTGTCCTATACATCCAGCAACTCCTGCTATCGTCATACGGTCCACCAGACAAATACGCACCTATGGAGTCCTCGAACTCGGTGAGTTTCTGCAGAAACATGAAGTCTTATCCTATACATCCAGCAATTCCTGCTATCGTCATACACTCCACCAGACAAATACGCACCTATGGAGTCATCGAACTCGGTGAGCTTCTGCAGGTACATGAAGTCTTATCCTATACATCCAGCAATTCCTGCTATCGTCATACGGTCCACCAGACAAATACGCACCTATGGAGTCATCGAACTCGGTGAGATTCTGCAGGTACATGAAACCTTGTCCTATACATCCAGCAACTCCTGCTATCGTCATACGGTCCACCAGATAAATGCGCACCTATGGAGTCATCGAACTCTGTGAGCTTCTGCAGGTACATGAAGTCTTGTCCAATACATCCAGCAACTCCTGCTATCGTCAAACGGTCCACCAGATAAATACGCACCTATGGAGTCATCGAACTCGGTGAGATTCTGTAGGTACATTAAGTCTTGTCCTATACATCCAGCAATTCCTGCTATCGTCATACGGTCCACCAGATAAATGCGCACCTATGGAGTCCTCGAATTCGGTGAGCTTCTGCAGAAACCTAAAGTCTTGCCCCACACATTCAGCAGCCCTTGATATCGCCATACAGTCCACCAGATAAATGCGCACCTATGGAGTCATCGAACTCTGTGAGCTTCTGCAGGAACTTGAAGTCGCGGATGTACTTGCGGTCGCCGAGCGGTTCTTGCTATCGCCGTACGGTTAGAGAACACAAGGTGCATCAGACGAATGCGCACCCATGGAGACCTCGGTCTTGGTGAGCTACTACAAAACCTAAAAGTCTTGTTCCACACAGGCCACAGATCAAGCATATCACACAGATCTGTATATTGCTATTCAGTCCACCAGATAAATGCGCACCTATGGAGTCCTCGAACTCTGTGAGCTTCTGCAGGAACTTGAAGTCGCGGATGTACTTGCGGTCGCCGAGCGGTTCTTGCTATCGCCGTATGGTTAGAGAACACAAGGTGCATCAGATGAATGCGCACCCATGGAGACCTCGGTCTCGGTGAGCTACTACAGAACCTAAAAGTCTTGCTCCACACAGGCCACAGATCCAGTATATCACACAGATCTGTATATTGCTATTCTGTCCACCAGATAAATGCGCACCTATGGAGTCCTCGAACTCGGTGAGCTTCTGCAGGAACTTGAAGTCGCGGATGTACTTGCGGTCGCCGAGCGGTTCTTGCCATCGCCGTATGGTTAGAGAACACAAGGTGCATCAGATGAATGCGCACCCATGGAGACCTCGGTCTCGGTGAGCTACTACAAAACCTAAAAGTCTTGCTCCACACAGGCCACAGATCCAGCATATCACACAGATCTGTGTATTGCTATTCAGTCCACCAGATAAATACGCACCTATGGAGTCCTCGAACTCTGTGGAGATTCTGCAGGTACATGAAGTCTTGTCCTATACATCCAGCAACTCCTGCTATCGTCATACGGTCCACCAGACAAATACGCACCTATGGAGTCCTCGAACTCTGTGAGTTTCTGCAGAAACATGAAGTCTTATCCTATACATCCAGCAACTCCTGCTATCGTCATACGGTCCACCAGTTAAATACGCACCTATGGAGTCCTCGAATTCGGTGAGCTTCTGCCGAAACCTAAAGTCTTGCCCCACATATTCAGCAGCCCTTAATATCGTCATACGGTCCACCAGATAAATGCACACCTATGGAGTCCTCGAACTCTGTGAGCTTCTGCAGGAACTTGAAGTCCCGGATGTACTTGCTATTGCCGTATGGTTAGAGAACACAAGGTGCATCAGATGAATGCGCACCCATGGAGACCTCGGTCTCGGTGAGCTACTACAAAACCTAAAAGTCTTGCTCCACACAGGCCACAGATCAAGCATATCACACAGATCTGTGTATTGCTATTCAGTCCACCAGATAAATACGCACCTATGGAGTCCTCGAACTCTGTGAGCTTCTGCAGGAACTTGAAGTCGCGGATGTACTTGCGGTCGCCGAGGGGTTCTTGCTCTTGCAGCGGGTGTCCGCGCTCCTTGGCCCACACGTCGAGCAGTTCTGGCTCTCCGTGCCAGAGGGCGAGAGAGAATACGCGGTCTGCCACCTACAATAATTAGAATGTAGGCATTATTAGAATAAAATTAAAAAAAAAAAAGTTTTCCCCATAAGTAGTGTTTCATCATCATCCTATTTAAGGCTGTGCCCTTGTCGGTGGAGTAATCGCCATCTCTCTCTGTCATCCGTCAATTGCTTTACCTTTGTACGACCTGACCTGTGCTTTTTCCTTCAGTTGGTCTACATACGCCCTTCGCGGCCTTCCCCTTCCCCTCCTTGCTTCTATCTGCCCTCCTATTAGATTTTTGATGAAATTGTCATGTCGTACAAGGTGGCCAAACAATCTCCCTATTCGGTTTTCTATTGTTGCTAAGATAGCTATTTTTTCTTGGACTAAATTAAGCACTTCCTCGTTTGTTTTTTCTGTCCAGCTAATACTTTTCATTTAATTTTATTTATTTTTTATTAATTTATTGATGAAACAAACAGTCTTACATAGTTATAAATAACATCGTAACTTTGCTTTAAAACTAGACTTACCAGTTTCCTTAATGAAAATATTTAACATCATGTGAATCATGTGTAATAATATGTAATTTACTACATAGCAACAGAGCTTGAGTATGAATACACACCAAAAATAAAAAGAAAAGAAAAAAGTTAGTCATTATTAAAATGGATACAAAATAATTACTAAACAGCACCTACCTCTGGTATTATTATTACACTGCAAAGATATATTTTTTAATTTATTAAGACCTTCACAGAACAGATCAAGATTATGAAACTTTTCGTTGTACAACTTAGCAGCAGTTAGCCATCTGCTACTATTATCCATATAATCTAGCTCATGTTGGCTATTGTAGTGACGCACCTGCAAGGCTCCTGGATGGATTCTACACGAGCAATAAACAAACACACTCCATGTTGGCTATTGTAGTGACGCACCTGCAAGGCTCCTGGATGGATTCTACGCGAGCAATAAACAAACACACTCCATGTTGGCTATTGTAGTGACGCACCTGCAAGGCTCCTGGATGGATTCTACACGAGCAATAAACAAACACACTCCATGTTGGCTATTGTAGTGACGCACCTGCAAGGCTCCTGGATGGATTCTACACGAGCAATAAACAAACACACTCCATGTTGGCTATTGTAGTGACGCACCTGCAAGGCTCCTGGATGGATTCTACACGAGCAATAAACAAACACACTCCATGTTGGCTATTGTAGTGACGCACCTGCAAGGCTCCTGGATGGATTCTACACGAGCAATAAACAAACACACTCCATGTTGGCTATTGTAGTGACGCACCTGCAAGGCTCCTGGATGGATTCTACACGAGCAATAAACAAACACACTCCATGTTGGCTATTGTAGTGACGCACCTGCAAGGCTCCTGGATGGATTCTACACGAGCAATAAACAAACACACTCCATGTTGGCTATTGTAGTGACGCACCTGCAAGGCTCCTGGATGGATTCTACACGAGCAATAAACAAACACACTCCATGTTGGCTATTGTAGTGACGCACCTGCAAGGCTCCTGGATGGATTCTACACGAGCAATAAACAAACACACTCCATGTTGGCTATTGTAGTGACGCACCTGCAAGGCTCCTGGATGGATTCTACGCGAGCAATAAACAAACACACTCCATGTTGGCTATTGTAGTGACGCACCTGCAAGGCTCCTGGATGGATTCTACACGAGCAATAAACAAACACACTCCATGTTGGCTATTGTAGTGACGCACCTGCAAGGCTCCTGGATGGATTCTACACGAGCAATAAACAAACACACTCCATGTTGGCTATTGTAGTGACGCACCTGCAAGGCTCCTGGATGGATTCTACACGAGCAATAAACAAACACACTCCATGTTGGCTATTGTAGTGACGCACCTGCAAGGCTCCTGGATGGATTCTACACGAGCAATAAACAAACACACTCCATGTTGGCTATTGTAGTGACGCACCTGCAAGGCTCCTGGATGGATTCTACACGAGCAATAAACAAACACACTCCATGTTGGCTATTGTAGTGACGCACCTGCAAGGCTCCTGGATGGATTCTACACAAGCAATAAACAAACACACTCCATGTTGGCTATTGTAGTGACGCACCTGCAAGGCTCCTGGATGGATTCTACACGAGCAATAAACAAACACACTCCATGTTGGCTATTGTAGTGACGCACCTGCAAGGCTCCTGGATGGATTCTACACGAGCAATAAACAAACACACTCCATGTTGGCTATTGTAGTGACGCACCTGCAAATCTCCTGGATGGATTCTACACGAGCAATAAACAAACACACTCCATGTTGGCTATTGTAGTGACGCACCTGCAAGGCTCCTGGATGGATTCTACACGAGCAATAAACAAACACACTCCATGTTGGCTATTGTAGTGACGCACCTGCAAGGCTCCTGGATGGATTCTACACGAGCAATAAACAAACACACTCCATGTTGGCTATTGTAGTGACGCACCTGCAAGGCTCCTGGATGGATTCTACACAAGCAATAAACAAACACACTCCATGTTGGCTATTGTAGTGACGCACCTGCAAGGCTCCTGGATGGATTCTACACGAGCAATAAACAAACACACTCCATGTTGGCTATTGTAGTGACGCACCTGCAAGGCTCCTGGATGGATTCTACACGAGCAATAAACAAACACACTCCATGTTGGCTATTGTAGTGACGCACCTGCAAATCTCCTGGATGGATTCTACACGAGCAATAAACAAACACACTCCATGTTGGCTATTGTAGTGACGCACCTGCAAGGCTCCTGGATGGATTCTACACGAGCAATAAACACACTCCATGTTGGCTATTGTAGTGACGCACCTGCAAGGCTCCTGGATGGATTCTACGCGAGCAATAAACAAACACACTCCATGTTGGCTATTGTAGTGACGCACCTGCAAGGCTCCTGGATGGATTCTACACGAGCAATAAACAAACACACTCCATGTTGGCTATTGTAGTGACGCACCTGCAAGGCTCCTGGATGGATTCTACGCGAGCAATAAACAAACACACTCCATGTTGGCTATTGTAGTGACGCACCTGCAAGGCTCCTGGATGGATTCTACGCGAGCAATAAACAAACACACTCCATGTTGGCTATTGTAGTGACGCACCTGCAAGGCTCCTGGATGGATTCTACACGAGCAATAAACAAACATACTCCATGTTGGCTATTGTAGTGACGCACCTGCAAGGCTCCTGGATGGATTCTACACGAGCAATAAACAAACACACTCCATGTTGGCTATTGTAGTGACGCACCTGCAAGGCTCCTGGATGGATTCTACGCGAGCAATAAACAAACACACTCCATGTTGGCTATTGTAGTGACGCACCTGCAAGGCTCCTGGATGGATTCTACACGAGCAATAAACAAACACACTCCATGTTGGCTATTGTAGTGACGCACCTGCAAGGCTCCTGGATGGATTCTACACGAGCAATAAACAAACACACTCCATGTTGGCTATTGTAGTGACGCACCTGCAAGGCTCCTGGATGGATTCTACACGAGCAATAAACAAACACACTCCATGTTGGCTATTGTAGTGACGCACCTGCAAGGCTCCTGGATGGATTCTACACGAGCAATAAACAAACACTCCATGTTGGCTATTGTAGTGACGCACCTGCAAGGCTCCTGGATGGATTCTACACGAGCAATAAACAAACTCACTCCATGTTGGCTATTGTAGTGACGCACCTGCAAGGCTCCTGGATGGATTCTACACGAGCAATAAACAAACACACTCCATGTTGGCTATTGTAGTGACGCACCTGCAAGGCTCCTGGATGGATTCTACACGAGCAATAAACAAACACACTCCATGTTGGCTATTGTAGTGACGCACCTGCAAGGCTCCTGGATGGATTCTACACGAGCAATAAACAAACACACTCCATGTTGGCTATTGTAGTGACGCACCTGCAAGGCTCCTGGATGGATTCTACACGAGCAATAAACAAACACACTCCATGTTGGCTATTGTAGTGACGCACCTGCAAGGCTCCTGGATGGATTCTACACGAGCAATAAACAAACACACTCCATGTTGGCTATTGTAGTGACGCACCTGCAAGGCTCCTGGATGGATTCTACACGAGCAATAAACAAACACTCCATGTTGGCTATTGTAGTGACGCACCTGCAAGGCTCCTGGATGGATTCTACACGAGCAATAAACAAACACACTCCATGTTGGCTATTGTAGTGACGCACCTGCAAGGCTCCTGGATGGATTCTACACGAGCAATAAACAAACACACTCCATGTTGGCTATTGTAGTGACGCACCTGCAAGGGTCCTGGATGGATTCTACGCGAGCAATAAACAAACACTCCATGTTGGCTATTGTAGTGACGCACCTGCAAGGCTCCTGGATGGATTCTACACGAGCAATAAACAAACACACTCCATGTTGGCTATTGTAGTGACGCACCTGCAAGGCTCCTGGATGGATTCTACACGAGCAATAAACAAACACACTCCATGTTGGCTATTGTAGTGACGCACCTGCAAGGCTCCTGGATGGATTCTACACGAGCAATAAACAAACACACTCCATGTTGGCTATTGTAGTGACGCACCTGCAAGGCTCCTGGATGGATTCTACACGAGCAATAAACAAACACACTCCATGTTGGCTATTGTAGTGACGCACCTGCAAGGCTCCTGGATGGATTCTACGCGAGCAATAAACAAACACACTCCATGTTGGCTATTGTAGTGACGCACCTGCAAGGCTCCTGGATGGATTCTACGCGAGCAATAAACAAACACACTCCATGTTGGCTATTGTAGTGACGCACCTGCAAGGCTCCTGGATGGATTCTACGCGAGCAATAAACAAACACACTCCATGTTGGCTATTGTAGTGACGCACCTGCAAGGCTCCTGGATGGATTCTACACGAGCAATAAACAAACACACTCCATGTTGGCTATTGTAGTGACGCACCTGCAAGGCTCCTGGATGGATTCTACACGAGCAATAAACAAACACACTCCATGTTGGCTATTGTAGTGACGCACCTGCAAGGCTCCTGGATGGATTCTACACGAGCAATAAACAAACACACTCCATGTTGGCTATTGTAGTGACGCACCTGCAAGGCTCCTGGATGGATTCTACACGAGCAATAAACAAACACACTCCATGTTGGCTATTGTAGTGACGCACCTGCAAGGCTCCTGGATGGATTCTACACAAGCAATAAACAAACACACTCCATGTTGGCTATTGTAGTGACGCACCTGCAAGGCTCCTGGATGGATTCTACGCGAGCAATAAACAAACACACTCCATGTTGGCTATTGTAGTGACGCACCTGCAAGGCTCCTGGATGGATTCTACGCGAGCAATAAACAAACACACTCCATGTTGGCTATTGTAGTGACGCACCTGCAAGGCTCCTGGATGGATTCTACACGAGCAATAAACAAACACACTCCATGTTGGCTATTGTAGTGACGCACCTGCAAGGCTCCTGGATGGATTCTACACGAGCAATAAACAAACACACTCCATGTTGGCTATTGTAGTGACGCACCTGCAAGGCTCCTGGATGGATTCTACACGAGCAATAAACAAACACACTCCATGTTGGCTATTGTAGTGACGCACCTGCAAGGCTCCTGGATGGATTCTACGCGAGCAATAAACAAACACACTCCATGTTGGCTATTGTAGTGACGCACCTGCAAGGCTCCTGGATGGATTCTACGCGAGCAATAAACAAACACACTCCATGTTGGCTATTGTAGTGACGCACCTGCAAGGCTCCTGGATGGATTCTACGCGAGCAATAAACAAACACACTCCATGTTGGCTATTGTAGTGACGCACCTGCAAGGCTCCTGGATGGATTCTACACGAGCAATAAACAAACACACTCCATGTTGGCTATTGTAGTGACGCACCTGCAAGGCTCCTGGATGGATTCTACACGAGCAATAAACAAACACACTCCATGTTGGCTATTGTAGTGACGCACCTGCAAGGCTCCTGGATGGATTCTACACGAGCAATAAACAAACACACTCCATGTTGGCTATTGTAGTGACGCACCTGCAAGGCTCCTGGATGGATTCTACACGAGCAATAAACAAACACACTCCATGTTGGCTATTGTAGTGACGCACCTGCAAGGCTCCTGGATGGATTCTACACAAGCAATAAACAAACACACTCCATGTTGGCTATTGTAGTGACGCACCTGCAAGGCTCCTGGATGGATTCTACGCGAGCAATAAACAAACACACTCCATGTTGGCTATTGTAGTGACGCACCTGCAAGGCTCCTGGATGGATTCTACGCGAGCAATAAACAAACACACTCCATGTTGGCTATTGTAGTGACGCACCTGCAAGGCTCCTGGATGGATTCTACACGAGCAATAAACAAACACACTCCATGTTGGCTATTGTAGTGACGCACCTGCAAGGCTCCTGGATGGATTCTACACGAGCAATAAACAAACACACTCCATGTTGGCTATTGTAGTGACGCACCTGCAAGGCTCCTGGATGGATTCTACACGAGCAATAAACAAACACACTCCATGTTGGCTATTGTAGTGACGCACCTGCAACGCTCCGTCGAGGAACAGCGCGCCCATGAGCGCCTCGAAGCAGTTGGCCATCGCGTGCCGCATCACCACGTCGCGGCACAGGTCCGAGCCGTGCGCGTACAGCATGAACTGCTCCAACTCGATGTTCTATACGAATAATATAACAATAATAAATTATATATCAATGTTATATACAATGGCCGTGTAGTGACGGGAGAAAGAATACACTTATGGAGCATTCCATGAAAACATCTACTTTTTGTCGCTTACGACTCGCTGTGGTAGCTACCCTAATAAAATATGCTAACTGCTAGGAAACACTGTCAATCTTAAAGCCTTGATATGTTATTATTATGCCGTACCTCAGCTTACTAATTTCATTTCTCAAAAGTATTGAAAAGACAGTGTCGCTTACGACATGATTTCATGGAATGCTCTTTATCACCATACATCGGGGTTTTCGGAGCGGGAACGTTTGACATTAGCCAAAGAGTAGGTATTTACTTAAAAACAGATCGTACCCTAGTAGGTTTCTACCTCTACCGAATGAATAATTGATTGAAAAATAAATAAAGATTAATCATACATATAGGTACATATTTTATATTGGTCATTCATTATCAACTTCTTCAGCTAAGTCTATTCATTTATAAGAAAATGCTTTATAGATATCTTCAAGAGTGACATTGTATTAGACACCTATTGTCAACCGTTACCCTTGCTTGTCTAGTAGATAAACTTATATGCAATTGTATTTTAAAAAACTGTAAATAATCAGTCAACACCAATATGCCTCCGAGAAAAAAAACCTGTTACGAGTTTATGAGTTCGTGGATAGAAAATAATCCAGAGATAGAGGTTCGAGATTCTTTATTATTTTGCACCAAGTGCAATGTGAGCTTCGCTCAAACGAAATCTAGTGTAACGCGACATGTCGCATCTAATAAACATACAGGTATGAAATATGATTTCAATAGTGAGCTCTTGAAATTTGTTGTGGGCTGTAATATACCATGGACGCAGGTAAACAATCCGATATTTAAAGATTTATCGAAAATTGTGTTACCGGTAAATTTGGAAAAACTGCAAAAGTTCCTTCGGAATGTCAAGTGCGACGGGAATATTTAAATAAAGCTTACGATGAAAAATGAATAAAATACGGAGCGAGCTAAAAAATGAATATATATATGTGAGTGTTGACGAAACCACGGATGATTATGGTCGTCAAATAGCTAACGTAATAGTGGGAGCATTACGTGATGATCACATTGGCACTCAACACTTGATATCCAGTAAACGGTTAGACAGCACGAACAATGTATCAATATCCAATACGGTCACAAGTGCTCTTGATGAATTATGGGGTGCAAACCATAATAATCACAATAAAGTACTTTTACTTTTAACTGACGGTGTGGGCTACATGCTAAAGGATGGAAGAAATTTAAAATGTATTTTTCCCAATCTTTTGCACGTCACATGTTTGGCTCATGGTTTAAATAGAGTGGCTGAACTAGTAAGAAAACTTTATCCAGATGTGAATGATTTAATCGCAAATGTTAAGAAGACATTTTTGAAATCTCCTAAAAGAATACAAAAGTTTAAAGAAATGCTCCCCGGAGTGCCTTTACCACCTCGACAAACAATTATTCGGTGGGGAACCTGGATAGAAGCTGCAACGTATTACAGCAAACATTACGATGAAGTGAAACGTGTTCTAAATACATTCAGTCCCACCGAAGCCCAGAGTATTAGAAAGGCAAAAAGAGCTTTTGGAAATGCAAATATAAAAAGCGACTTAAATTTCATAGCAAATCATTTGATGACTATCCCAAATGCTATTAAAAAACTACAGGATGCGAAGCTGTACATCAGCTATAGTTTAAAAATAGTTCATGAATCCTATAGAGATGTTTCCAAATTAGCTTGCCCAGCGTGGCGATTATGGGCATTTACCTCCTAATGCGTCTATACGCATAGTTAATAGGAGAGGCCTACGTCCAGCAGTGGACTATCATAGGCTGATGATGATGATGATGTAAAAGGAAAACAGATTTATGATAACTGAAGTTGGTGTTAAAGAAGAATTTTGGCTATAGCATACTAAAAATTATAAATGAGTTGGTACAAGGCAAAGAAATAGAACTTCAATCTCAAAATTTTCGTGCATCAATTGATTCCTACAAAAAAATTAAATATGCACCTATTACAACTGCCGACGTGGAAAGATCATTTAGCTCCTTGAAATGGATATTTACAGCAAGACGCCGTAGGTTAACTGTCCCAAATATAGAAAAAATATTAATAGTTTATTCTGAAAATCGTGTCAACTATTAAATTTACAGCAGGTAATTAATTAAAGTTATTTTTCTCAAACTTGCTACGGAATGTTCATGTTACATACTTTAAATTAAACCCGGAAATACTATCTATGCAAAGATGATATGAAAAGAGATTTCATGTATTTATTTCACACCTAGGACTGCAAACAGACTGTCTTTTGTTTTGAAACGTCAAATTGTGACAGTAGGTCTTCACATTCAGCCACACAAAAAAAAATAACCTTAGCACTAATGTCTATATCAGCAGGTAAAAGAATACCTACCTCAAACAGATTAAAAAATAAAGTTAGGCGCGAATGTTTTTTTTTTATGTTTTACGATACTGTGCTATTGGTATATTTAAAAATGAAATAGTATGGTTCGGCGAAATCAGTTCGTTTTATTTCATGGCAAGTTTGAGAAAAGCACTATACAAATCTCGGCGAGAAACAGGGTTACAGGCCGCGTATTCCTATCTGGCCTCAGTTCCTTCGGCCAGATATATCTACTTGGCCTGTAACTAGGGCTGCCAACCAAAAATCACAGATATGCGGGACATTCTCGAATAATTTGCGGGACTTGGCTATAAAATGCGGGACGGGAATTAAGTTAAGATTAAAAAACAATGCTTAATTTCAAATCGGTTCAATTTACATACACCTATTGCCCATCGCAATTACATATACCCATCGCAATCATACATATTTTGGCAGTTATACACGTTCAGTGCAGTGTGCTCGCGGGCTATTGGTGGGGACGTCGCGGTACATTCAAATTAACATGATGAAATCTTAAATTGCTTTCATTTATATCTCTATTATTATTTCAGTATTTCCAGTTTAGTATTCCCCGAAAAGCGGGATAACTAGGGTCCCGCGTGTACTCCTTGCGGGACCCATACTTTAGGGCCCCAGAAACGGGACGTCCCGCATATAGCGGGACGGTTGGCAGCCCTACCTGTAACCCTTCGTTTCCCGTCCTCTATAGTAATGTACTATTAATTGTTACCTTATAAGTTATAAGATTTTTACGGAAATTAAAATAAAACTTTGTCACAGATTGTATACAACTCACAGAGAGGTAGTTATTCATTTGGCATAATAAGATATTTTCTTAGACTAACATATCTGTTTATCTCTACTCTTTCTCAAATCATTCCCGCTCCGAAAACCCCGATGTATGTTTATCACCACCACAATTTTATATATCACAAATATTAGTTCCTTGGTCACATCACAAGCCTTAATTGAGCTTACCGTGGGACTAGGTCGATTTGTGTAAGATGTCTCAAGATATTTATTATTTATTTATTATAACATAAACGACCTTACCTTAGCCAACTTCGCTAAATGTTGATTCTGCACAATAGACGCTCTATAAGTCGCCAACCCTCCCTCTGCCAGGCCGGGGAACATTCGGAACAAATGTATAGACGATAGGAACTCGACGACGGCATCTCCTAAGAATTCCAATCGCTCGTTGTGTTTTATCTCTGACTCGGTCTCGCTGTGCTTCCCGAAACGGGACATTATGTTGATGAGTGTTACGATACCTGTGGATAAATGTATTATGTACGAGTCTATAAGTTTGTTCTAGTTCTATTTTCAAGCTGGTTTTCCTAGAAACGTTACATATTGCCGCAGTGTAATGACTACGAACTGGTATCCTGCCTTTTGGCATAATTTCATTGTGCCGAATATCACTTGCCAACCAACTTTTCGCAGGTGTTCACTTGGCATACCAACATTTACCGAACTATTATTTGCCTACTTTCATTTGGCCGAATTTTCATTCGGCAACTAGGTTAGGTTAGGTTGAAACATGATAATTTGCGACATGACGTCTGCGTAACGTTACATTTGGGAAGTGATCTTTCGGCGATATTAAATTTTGCGCTATGTTCAATGTTGGTTGGGAAGTGATATTCGGCAAAATAGCGGTGATTTCATAGTGTAGTATCAATTTAGATTGCCTTACCCTTCTTCCTAGTATAATGTATCCTCCGGTCTCCATATTCTGGCTGCCGAATCCCACAGTTAGTGAGACTGTTCCTCGCATGGTCGGGGTTGGTCCCGAAGTTCTCCCTATACGAAGGGTGCGTTAGGGCAGTTTGTAGTAAAGCACGTTGTTTGAACACGTAGCCCATTTTGTCTTCGAGTTTGTCCAGCGATTTGTGGAAACGGAGGTGACGGACTAATACTGGGATTAGCATGGCGTGCTGAAAATAACAATTAGTGGGTTCACACCTAAAAATGGAATTTAATTTCAAAAGAAATGAAAAAGACATCGATAAAGGCATTAAGTCTGCCATTTGTACTTTTTTCATTGATTGTGCAATAAAGCTTAAATAAATTAATTAATTTAATTTTCATAAAGCACGTATTGTGAAAACACAAGTCAAATTATTTATTAACTGAACATTTTGATTTGTGCTCTTATTTTTTCCCAGTAGTCACACTACTTAATACTATATAAATTATAAACATTGGATGTCATACAGGGTGTTTGGTTAGCGGTGTCGGAGCTTTTAAGGGCTTAAAATACAATCAATTTTATCGATAAATTACGTTAATTTATTTTTTTTGTGCCAACGATAATTAAATGGCGGCCATTTTAAAATTTCAAATAGACGAATACGGGCGCACGTGATATTTCTGGAATTATACGTTTGTTATCGGTCCTATCCTTGCAAAAAAAATCTCGTTAGAGCGCTCATTAGATAAGCAAACTAATTAAGCTAATCATTTGACTCAACTATTTGAAGTACAAGGCTAAAAAAAATTTTTTAATTAAAAATATTCAAAAAATTACCTTAATTTTTCAATTAATTTAATTTTGAATGAAAACTAGGTCGTTAAGATAGGTTTTTGGTGTTGTTATTTATTAGTACAGTATGTTAGCTAAAAAGTAACACCATAATTACAGTTATACCTTAATAGGCCAGTCATTTTAGCTGAAATTTGGTAAGAATCTCGGAATTCGAGATACCCAGCTGTAACTTTGTAAATAGTTCTATATTGACACCTTTAAAGTTGTCTCAAAACCTACATATGGTAGGGTGTACGCAACTATTAAATTTCAAGGTCAAAAGGTCACAAAAATCGTCTTTTTGCGCTTTTTTTGTACATATTTCTTTTCCTATGGGTTTTTTACTCTTTATATGTATGACAATATTGTAGAATACAAAATTCTCTACAAATTTTTCCTAAAAACATTTTTTATACGTTGAACCGTTTTCGAAATAGACGGCGGAGAGCGCGGGGTAAGAGCATCACTTTAGGTCAACCGGTGCCTCCGGTCGAAAACGCGCTATATATAGTTGAATAACTATCGATAAATCAATGATTTATAATATTTATAGTAACAATTTTTTTATGTTATATCTTTTTCTTCATGCTAATTAAATCTCTATTCATTAAATTATACTTATAATTTTAAAGTGGAATCCTGAGCGAAATGAGAGTTTCAAGCGTTAACGCCCAAGACAATAGTTATTTGTTATACAAGGATGCAAAGTTGTATTTTACCCGCGAGTATGAAATTGAAACACGAGCAAGCGAAAGGATTCTATAGTTGAACCACGAGCGAAGCGAGTGGTTCTAAAATAGAATCCTGAGCGCAGCGAGTGTTTTAACATACGAGAAGTAAAATACATTTGCACCCGTGTGTAACACAAAACTTTTCCCCTCACTAGAGCGAGGAAACTCAAGAAAGGTAATTATTTGTTCACATTACAATCATCATCGGGTTAGTGATAATAATTTTCCAAATGCATCATGTATTTAATGCAAGATTTTGTCGCAGTAAACTTAGCACGAAAAAGTAAACGCAGCACGATTTTAACACATTCCTGTAGTTGCACACCAACGCCAATGCATTATTAAATCATTCACATTCATTATTTTTACAAAATTATAACAGAACACCCTGAAAGTTGTTTAGTTTACTATTTTTATGCGTGTTCGAGTCGGTAAATAAAGATTATAACCTATAATATTCTTTGACAATGTTGACGTTGACATTTTCTGCGTTTTGTGATTGCATCTAGTCATCGTATCATCATTCACTAAAACAATTGTTACTTATGGAATTTTAGGATTTATATGTTAAAATCGTCATATTATATAAAGGTTTGTATTTTACACTAAATTCTCAAACAAATTATTTAATTATCATTAATATGGAACAATTTCCATGAGCATTTTACGTTTTGTTATTCCAAAACCAAGATCATTACTTTGCCACACAAGTGAATAATATGCGTTTTTACACGTTCGTATTACAGGATAAACGAGCACTTTACGAGCTAGTGAGGGGAAAAAATAATTTTGATACCGTGTGACATATACCCTGATTACCGTGTTTCACACCAACTATGAGAAAAATAATAGACGTTACATATTTAATATTATTGCGTATAATGGATTCGTAATTGATTACGTACGCTTGCTATTTATTTTCATATTTTATTGTTATTTTTAGGCTAGCAACAGAAAGTCCTTCAACAGAAAAGTGCCACTTTGATCCCTCCTAGCAGGGAAAAAAAACCCGTGTTTGAATAAGTGGTGTGAAATAGTAGATTGTGTTTGTGGGATCAAAACGGTATATTTCCGGCGTGGGCGTATATTGAATCCTGAATGAAGTGACGGATTCAACTAAAGTGGAATCCTGAGCGTAATGAAGGATTCAAGCGTTAACGCCCAAGACGTAATAATTTTGATACCGTGTGACACATACTGCTTATCACACCACCTATGAGAAAAATAAAAGATATATATCACATATTTAATATTTATGCAAATAATCGATTCTGAAGAATTTTTTATCAATTATGAACGTACTGCTTATTTTAATATTTCTTTGTATTTTTTTAGGCTGGCAATAGAAAGTCCTTGAACTAAAAAGTGCCACTTTGGTCCCTCCTAGCAGGGACGAAAAGACACGTATTCGAATAGGTGGTGTGAAAAATATTTTTTCATCAGAGCGACTCGAATATAGGGGTTTTTCTGCTTGAAACTAGTGAGTCAAATGCAATTTTGCTGAGAGATTGAAAAAAAAACGTTAATTTTTTCCGTATCGTTGCTTATGCTAGTCGTAGGTCATATTTTCATGCTGCGGGGTATAATGCAAACTTCGAACATATAAACTTCATTATAATCCGTCACTTTCATTTCGTTACGAAAAAAAAGATAGATATAGAATATATTATCTCGATTCGTCATTCGACTTTGAAACCTTCGTAGTAGGCCCTCAAAAAGCGGGAATGAATAACTCGTTCGGATGCAAAATAAAATTCTACCTCATGTTAAACTTGTATAATAATAATATTTTCTTCGGTTACCGCGAGGATTACACATGAAATAAAACTACGAAAACGGAGAAACTCGCATATATTAACTAATTTTAACTTCATTCCGACGTTTCGAACACTTTACAGGGTTCGTGGCCTGCGGATGACTGAGACTCCGCAGACCACGAACCCTGTTAATGTACCCTGCTAATATACGCGAGTTTATCCGTTTTCATAGTTTTATTTCTTGTATAATAATATTAAACCTATAAAAAATCTTTAGGCGTTGCACTTTGTCAGTCAATTCCTTAATACCGCTCGTATCGCTGACTGGTCGCTCGGAACTGTTCTTCAAAGTCTGAACTCTCTGTTCTAGGCTACCAATACGATTACCGAGCTTCTCGACTGTGATAAATTCTCAAAATTAGAGTTGATATTAGATAGCTCCAGACGCAATAAATATTTGTTCAACAAAAGAGCAAAGCAGATTTTTGGTGCGTGTAAATGTTGAGTCCCGAGCAAGCGAAAGATTCTATAATTGCGCGTTGAGGGATTCAAAGATACGAGATGCAAATGTGAACACTCTCGTGTGGAAGCTCTCGCTTACATGAGCAAGGTAAG
>JALPQI010000965.1:0-43452 GCA_025490895.1 Thaumatotibia leucotreta | reverse complement strand
ACGTCACAGCAATCTACAGTCATTAATCAACTTAATTGCATTAAACAAATCAATAAAGAAAACTCTACATAGAAATAAATAGTCAAAACATTTAGGTCTTCATTTCCGATATTCCGCGATACTCACGCAATTATGTTCGCGGCGGCCACAGACAACATAACCTCAAGACGTAGCATAGCCGGGCGACCCCCTCTGTCACGCATACGGTGAATTCACTCCATATTAGAGCCACGCCTCCATTGCTAACTTCAGTCTGCGGCCGGCGTTCATGAGATAATTACGAAAGTTTTAACGTGATTTACGTCATGCAAAATGCATTACTGTTGCGTGAAATTGAGTAGCAAGAATACAAAAACATCTAGTGTACAAAAAGATTACCATTCGATTGTGAGATTTCGTCTCACAAGTGAGCAATTTTTTATAAATTTCAATTAAAATTAAAAATAGTTTAAGCATAAAATCTAGTGCACTCGTTGATGTCTTTTTACAAAGTCTCTTTCTAATACTTTGCACGAAGTATAACTCCCTCCTTGTCTAACGTAACGAGCAGGTAGGCCGTCTGAACTAGGGTTGACCGTAGAGTATGTTTGTTTACTATCGATAAGGTAACTAAAGATAAATTAAAATCTTTATTCTCAATCGTACCCAGCAACAGACTCTGCGGTGGAGTCTCCGTATCCGAACTAGTGATGTCTATACCGGCAGTCTGTTTACTATCGATAAGATATTACGATTATATTCAATTATCCTCAAATAAAGTGTGAAGTGTAGAAGTATAATTTTCAATAATACTATTATGTTAAATAATATTGTGTATCTTCTCTAAATGCCCAAACATGAAATAAATGTGGATGAATGCTACAAAACGGTCACATGATTGGTTTCCTGCTCCTAGCAGTGTGATATGTTGTCGACACTTTAACCCGGAATATTTCAAATTAACAAAAACGAATAATAGACGAATTTGATATAAAACGTATTTTAATGGTAGTTTTTTGGTAACTTTGTAACTACGAGTTAATGATTGTACAAATAAAAGTATATTTTATAAAATTGTTTTATTTATTATCTCAGAAAAGATATATTGTGATATTAATATTTGACCGCAACTTTGACTGCGTGGATGATGATGATAAAATAACTATCCTTTGTCCTTTCCCGGGTCTTAAACTATCTCCATTCCAAATTTCATCTAAACCGGTTTAAATGTGTAGATGAAGACACTGCTGTGACAGGAGAGGAGACAGTACAAATATTTTTTTTTACATAAAATGCATTTTATTTGTCACACCAGAAATTGCGGGTAGAAGCTAGTATCATAATATATCTACATCTATGGGGATGATGATGATAATGATGATGATGAATGAAATATCGTATGTCCTTTCCCGGGTCTTAAATAATCTCCATTCAAAATTTCATCTAAATTGGTTCAGCCATTTATGCGTGTAGAATCAGTAAACTGACAGACATGCTTTCGCATTTATGGTATGCATTAGTACGGACGGATCTAAGGATATGGATTCACGGTTTTGTCGGTAAGTCACTGACAAATATCGAATTGTGAAAGCGATAGATATTGTAACCATCGATACTTTTATCGACATTCGGAAATCACTAGCGACCGGCGGACATTTTTGTTTTACACCTTATTGACCTTGAAACGACGAATCACAACACAGTTAGCTCATGTTACGCCGCCCGCACCTCAGCATTTTTGGCAGCATCGGTTTAAATGAAATAATTGTCTAAAGCTACGTCTTTAGGTTATGTGTCTAATTTCATCAAAATATGCTTCAAATTAACCCAAAACAGCGGTAAACCCTTCTGTTAGTAACTACAAGTGAATATTTTCATAAATTTATTGTAAATAAACTTACCAGCATCACAGAAAATCCTTACGAAATATCAACTTCACCTTACGCTCACCGACAACACGACCATAAGAAACAACTGCGCAGTTACGACTGACACGTTCAGGGGGGCGATTTTTGAGATTCGAACGCTCGAATCTTTCATTCGAAAATGAATTAAAGCGATGAAATGCTATTTTTGAGATTCGAGTGATAGAAAGTTCAAAAACGACTGCGGTTGACCATTCGTATTCAATTCTATTGATAGAAATTGGATAAGTACGTAGATACTCCAATAAAGTGTCACTGTCAAGTCTGTCAACTGAGACCCTACCGCGAACCACGAACAAAGTGTTGGCTCTCTCTCGCACTTGTGAATTCGTACGTAAGTGTGATATAGGCAACACTTCGTTCGTGGTTCGCGGTAGGGCCTCTGTTGATGTTTGTTTGTGTGAACCATAGATTATAATAACATTGATCGTAGATTTACGTTCCGATTCACTAGCGGTACATGTTTTTTTATAATAAAAACCGTTAAATAATGATTAATATGTTATAATTCATTATTATTTTTAGCTGGAATATAAATTCCGACGTCGTCAGTGTGCCATAATTTAGCTTTATTACATTAAATTTAAAAACCGGTAAATATCGACTTTCTGCGTGCAACGTGTCGCAAAGATATCGATAATCAATCTCTAGCTTTTCGAGTGCGACTTTCAAAAATAGGGTATACCTATTGGCTTCATTCGAAAATAGTCGTGAAAAATTTTGTCATTCGAATTTGAATTCGAACGGGAATTTGAATTCGTGCAATAGAAATTCAAAAATCGGCCCCCTGATAGGTGTCACGGCGTATTAACTATTAAGGTATATTCGAAAATCATGTTTATTGACTCTTTTTTAAATGAAGATGTTACAGTATTTCATAAAATCATAATTTTCTAAATAGTTTCCTTATTTTTCGCCAAAAATCAAAATATCACGCCATAATGTACTATACCGTAGTAGTGTACTTTTACCTTACCTAAAAATAATAAAAAAAAAATACTTTTAGGTATACACTATCTTCTACCATCCCCGACTCTCAATTTCAACTCGTCAATAATGATATATTTAGTAACTTATCGACATTAAATAAAAAAATATATATATCATCATCGATTTCATTAGAAGAATGAAAAATTACATGTACCTACCTACTTACCACAAACAACATAGTAAATAAATCCTCGATTACCCAAACTAGTTTGGGCAAACTTATTCGGATAATTTAAATTGGATAAGGTAAAATAAAACGACAACGTATATACAAATACAAATAACATTTAATTTACTCATAAACAATTAGAATTCTATGGAAAGAAAAAATCTGCAAGTGCACCATCAGGCCAAACCACCATTTATACATTATAATAATTTTACGAACGTGGGCAACTATCATACTGAAATTACCCCAAAATTTTGGGTACCTAATTATATTATACCCTCCTTGTCCTGGCATCCCTCGAACAATAACAAAGTCACTGAATTATTTCCCTTTTCCGAGTTAATGATGGCCCAATTGCTTTCTAATGACTAGTATTTTTATCAGTTTACATTTTAAAATGGTTTGCTAACAGTTTCATTTAGAATTAGACTGAAAAACACTATATTTACCTGAGAAAGGTTATGTCCGCAATTTTTCGCTCGTTTCTACTTTTACAGCCTAGTACTTCGCATCGCACCATATCTAGAAGATAAACACAGATGAAAATGTTCAAAATAAGCCTTGGGATAAGTTGTTTGTGTCCACTTTCACATTGAAAACATTTAATTTCACTCCCACCAGACATAAGTGACGTATTCAACGCATTTGTCTGTCACGTAGATGCTAAGTGACACACAAAAAATAGTGGCACAGTGATAAGGACGGACGATTATCGTACCCTTTCACTTCCACTAGTTAAAAGTTTAATAAGACCATCCCTTTCGTTCTTGCTATTATTATTACGTTGTCAAATCCATATTAATATCCTATATATCCATGCAGTAAACTTAGCACGAAAAAGTAAACGCAACACGATTTTAACACATTCCTGTAGTTGCACACCAACGCCAATGCATTATTAAATCATTCTCATTAATTATTTTTATAAAATTATAACAGCAGTGTTATTCACTAAGGAAACCGCCTTGCTGTCAGCGCTGTGTCAGTGCTGCGGCAGCAGCGGCAGCGTCGAGCCTAAAAATGGTATTCACTAATGTACTTTAAACGACACTAGTGCTCGGCGACGAATGCGGCATGAGCTGGAACTACATTGCGTCGAAAGTTTGACGTTTAATGTATGAACTTCGTACCTATTCTCTAACGAAAAACAGCGACGAACTCGCCCACAACCTCGCTCACAGCCTCGATTCCTAATGTCAAATCAAACAGCTAGGATTTTAGACAACGCTGTCTCGACATCGAGCTCGTTGACGAATGCAGCGTCGAATGTGTCAATAAGAGAATAGCATAGCAGAACACTCTGAAATTTGTTTAGTTTACTATTTTTATGCGTGTTCGACTCGGTGAATAAAGATTATAACCTATAATATGTTGACATTTTCTGCGTTTTGTGATTGCATCTAGTCATCTTATCATCATTCACTAAAACAAATTGTTTCTTATGGAATTTTAGGATTTATGTGTTAAAATCATCATATTATATAAAAGTTTGTATTTTACACTAAATTCTCAAACAAATTATTTAATTATCATTAATATGGAACGATTTCCATGAGCATTTTACGTTTTGTTATCTGTTAAACGAATGCTACTTCGCTCTACGCTTCAAGGTCATTAATTTGCCACACAAGTGAATAATATGCGTTTTTACACGTTCGTAATAACCTAATAACACTTTCGTTGCCAACGAGTGCTATGCGCAACGCTCGTCCGATCCTGTGATTTTTCCGCTTTGTAGCGAAAATGGACCTCCCCCAGAGAACTCCTCTCCGGAGTTCCCGGCCATCAATGCGTTAAAGGATAAACGAGCGCTTTACGAGCTAGTGAGGGGAAAAAGTAAATTTACAAATCGTCGGACTTGTCACTTTGGTGAAATAGGAGCCATATAGTATGGTGTCCCCACATTGGCGTTACATAATATTATATTTAACAGCACCATTCTCTCTTTCACGTTCTAGTATTCTATAACATCCTTGCTACACTTTGTTTTATAACTTTTCTCAAACATGCAATGAAATGTTGTCATTATGTTCGTCATCCGCCTGCAACGTCATACTTTAAAGCCTATTATGGCTTTAAAGTATGACGTTGCAGGCGGATGACTTCGAGATAATAGTAAAGGATTTTCATACGTATTTAACACCCTAGGCCGGTAAGTAATATTTTTTTAAAACATGGTGTCGGTTTTCATGAACAGGCTAAACAGCTAAATTCTGTTTTATTGATTGTCGTATTTTTATTTCATTGCATATGTTTGAGAAAATCACTATACATGCCTCGCCGTGAAATGGGCTTACCGTCCATACCTACTCAGCCGATAAGCCCATCTTTCCCGGCGTCTGGAGTAATGTACTATTATACAAAATGGACAAATAATAAATGTATTCTCGTTGTCTGTGTGGTTTTCGAACTCTAAATAGGTCCCCGAGCAAGTTTATAGAAGTTTCCGATTTTTTTGAATACGTAGGTACCTTCTCTTCTAGGGTTCTATTAGGTGCTACCGTTAGCAACAACTAGCTTACCTACTTAGAACTAGTAGAACAAATACTGAAAATTTAACCCTTTAACGGGCAAGACTCAAAAAAATCGTCGGTTCAAGCCTCAACGCCATTATACACGGTGGAATTTAATCGGTGAACAGGAACCCATTTTTCTAATTCAGTAATCGATGACGGTCACGTTTATGTAGTACTTAAGTGGAACCAAGTTTTTTTTTTAGCATAACAAATTCTTATGTTGAAATTAAACTTTAATTAAAATTTATTGTCACCCTACTAATGGTTTAGTCTGAAAAGTTTAATACCTCTTTTCAAACTATCAGCCATGCATCGCTCTTATTTTACATTGGAATAGAGTCTATCGCAAAAATTAAAGCATGTGAGTGGTTATTGCTCATTTATGTTTTAAGCTTCTATGGCTGATAGTTCGAAAAGAGGTATTAAACTTTTCAGACTAAACCATTAGTAGGGTGACAATAAATTTTAATTAAAACATAAAAAAAAAATTATGCTAAAAAAAAAACTTGGTTCCACTTAAGTACTACATAAACGTGACCGCCATCGATTACTGAATTAGAAAAATAGGTTCCTGTTCACCGATTAAATTCCACCGTGTATATCTAGTAGGTACGAAAAATTCTGTACAAGAAAAAGATAGTGTTATAGGGTGGTCGTTTTTGAGACCGGTGCCCTATAAAGGGTTGTTAGGTATTTCTATTAAAAACCCCGAACGGGCTTATTCTGCTTTCCAAAACCTCATTGACAGCGGGAGTGCACTAATTTTTGGGCCACCCTGTATAACAGAAACAACATTCAATACGAGAGCACGAGAAAAGGTTAACGGATAAAAAGTGTACAAAACAAAATAGCGAAAACGTGTATTAATATCTAAGGCGCAACGGCCTTTGGAACCCGCAAACGAGGATTTCTCTTTTTCACTCCAACGAAGACGTCATTAGAGTGACTAAGATATATGCTCGAAATTTACCGATTTCGCGGTAGTAGGTAGGTCCGGCTCGACGGCACGTGTGTCGTGCAGGGCGCAGGCGCGAGGCTCGGCGCGCGCACCCCCGCGGCAGTCTACGTCTCGCGTCCGGAGGTACCTGGCGCCGCGCGGGCTGCCCCGACCTAACCCTATACCATTGTACCACTCAACCGCAGGCAAATACTTAGTATTCAGAGCACCCGGTCCTAACATGACAACGATCGTGATGACAGGAACAACGGGATAATTTTGAGGTCCTCCGAGCCAAATCTGGTGGTCTAGACACGAACGGATTAGAAATTGAAAAGTTTCAGCCTTTTCCGTGGGATATGACTGCAACAATTAAAGCTAAAGTTTGAGAAACGATACAAATCAAATCTAAAATGTACCCACATCTTTCGTACAAAAATAACCAATACTAGCTTAGGTATTATGTACTAGTGAGTCCTGTAAACCTACCACAGTTTAAGAGTATCTAAACGCTATTGTTACTGCAACGTAGCCTCGCCTAGATCAGGCCTGCTACCACGAACACCGAAGTTCGTAAATTTCGGGGATTTGTCTCTGTCACATCAACCAATGTGTCTTTAGAGTGACAGAGAAAAATCCCCGAAATTTTCGAACTACGGTGTTCGCGGTAGCAGGCCTGTACAGAGTAGTCTGAACTAACACTGTCAAGGCTTACAATCGTACCTACGGCTCGAGAGTGCGGCGGCCCGACCAAGGCTCGGGTGGACGTGTGCTCCACTTTCCACAATTCGATCGCCCGTCGTAAACACTGCATGCAATTCGAGCCACCCCGCCTCCCAGCGGATTACTTCCACTCTTATATAAACTTTAAATGAAGTAATCTACTTAATACCTATAAGTAGGTACATAGATTGAATCGGTGCTTATAAAACGGGCCTGTGTCAAACACTTGATTCTGAGAACCCCGAGAACTTATTACAATTGTTCCTTTAGATCACTTACCTTTGAGACTTCAAGTCTGTAATTTCCTAATACAACTTCTAAATAAATTGAGTAAACAGTGGATTAGGCAAAGCTGAAGTTTCGAGATAGGTATTGTTACCCTTTGTATCCTTGGGCTCGATTTAACCACACTTTTATTCGCAGAATAACGCTTACCCTCAGATACTAGTTAGTGTGCAAATTACCGAAACATAATTATTACTATCCGAATGAAATTATTCTTCGACTAAAATTTTGGTGAAATCGAACCTTAATAGTACATTACTACCGAGGCCGGGAAGTGACTGGTTGCCGGCCGAATATGTGTAGACGGCCGAGCGAAGCGAGGCCGGATAGTATTCGGACGGCAACCCGTCACTTCATGGCCGAGGTATGTATAATGCTTTTCTCAAACATGCAATGAAATGAAACAAAAAAATGTATCTTCTTTCTAAGAAATTATAAGTCAACTACATAACTAAGTCTTTGAAACACAACAAAAGTCAAATACGACACCGACACCTCATTTTTTTTTTAAGATTGACCTGTTTGAAAGTTGCACATTTGTACTTTTAAAAAGCGGTATTAGACGACGCGGTTGGTTGGGTCCAATTAATCGCATGCGGTGATCGGGGCCGACGGATCGCGCCGTATTTTACTACTTTTTTAAATATTATTTCGACTAGTTATTGTACATTTATTTTAAATTATATAATTTAAACACCTAATTATAACTGCAAAAATTTTCCAATATTTTTTTTTAAACTAATATTACTTACAGATAATTATTGGCTAAAAGCCAAGATGCCAGGTCACAACCCTATGTCAAATGAAAATTAAAAAAGAGGCACTTGCCGGCCTAGGCCGGCAACGAGGTACTTCCCGGCCACTTTTTAGGCACGTAACTACAACATTTCATTGCATGTTTGAGAAAAATAATATTATCGGCGTATTTATAGCCTGATTCAGTGCAATTCTCGTAAAAAGTGATATAAGTAAGTAGGTACTTATTTTATGTTGTGCTTCGTACAAGAGAAGACATACATCAAAAGTTCGTTGATAGTGAGTGGGTTTTGGTAGCGGGTCCAGCACGTACGGCGTAGGTTACCTACCTACTTAAAATAGTTATGGATTGACGTCTGGATTATCGGTCTAGGATAGATCGTTCCTAACTCGAAACTAGTTATTGTGAGTGATGCGCTGTTGTTGGTAGTTGCAGACGCTGGAGCCACGCTGACCCATGTCCTGACGGCCATCAGCGATCCTCGGGGCGGAGACAGGTACCCAATACCACCAGTAGTTATAACTGCGCGAACTGGCGATTAGAGAATTCATAATATTATGCTACCCGTCTTGATGCATAACGTCATCGATCAACATCTAGAATAGTGGGTTTGTTAACGACCATGAGTTTGCAACTTCTCAACGAAGCAAGCCACTTAGCACTGGTATATATATATGGATGGTCTGAGCTGATTTAGCCCGGTAGCCACGTGGTTCCATCGTGCGGGTAGGCAGGGGAGAGGGGGGAAAAGTGGCTCTGCTTGCTCTCATTCCCAAAATTCTAGCTCAATCAGTTTGAATACTAGGGCATGTTTGGTATCATTTTCGTATAAATGAAGGATGGAGAATTCGAATTTCATGGTATCTTGGGCAAGTTTTATATGACATTATTACGAGTAATTTTTTTTTTCAAAAACTATGCAAAAGTCTGAAAATAGCAAAAAATCGTAGATAAAAAAATCTCACGATAGAGTTTAATTATTGTAGATTCTGAAAATATATACATTTAAATAACTAAGAAATTTTGTAAGAAAAAAAACAGAAGTTTGTCAGGAAGGGAAACACTTTTTTTAATAAAAAAAATTAAACAGTATGATTAAGTATTTTTAATATTTTGGTTATAAATTTCATGCATATTTACACAATAAATAAATGTTTTATTAATATTTTGTTGAAATTCCTTCAAAGATTCCTGTGCTTTTTTCAGAAATTAAAAAAAATTGTTGAGTTTCTATACGAACGTTCTAACGAATAGTTGAGCTAAGCAAAAACAATTCAATATTGTCTTACTCGAGTAATTGTAATACACGGTGCTCGCGAGCATTCCGAAAGATTTTAATGCTGAATTCCTGACCATATTTAGAGTCTATGTTTTTCGACGTATCTCGTCATAAAACTTATTTTTGATTACAATGCTACCACAATGTGTTCTAATATTACCGCACATTTTGCCTATAAAAATAGACTTGACGAAATAACATGTCCCAAAAAAAATAATTAAAATAAATAATTACTGGATAAAAAGTACTGGAAATGTTGAAAAATATTCGAAAAATCTAAAGAAAAAAAAAATATTTTTTTGGTGGTATTTGACATTAGGTCTCATAATATTTTCTGTTTATTTTGATGTCTAGAATGCACAGTTAAAATCTCTCGCAATGCTCGTGAGCACCGTGTATGTAGCCTTTTTATTGTTATTTAAAAAAAATTACTTTACATACACATTTTTCAAAATTTTAAATGTAGAAAAATAACGGAATATAAAGAGTAGTACACAAAAACGGGCACAAACAGCTTATGCTTGAAGGTTTTTCAACACAGCAAATAGCTATAGCAGGTGTCTATGTCTATTTATTTAAAGAAAAACGCTTTTATTTTAAAATAGGTATCACTTTATTTTGCACTTCAAAATATTACGAATGGCAGTGTAGAATGCTAAAATAAGACCTAAGTGCACGGGGCTCGAACCCGTTAGTTTGCCTTCGGTAATGGGAAGCGAATGCGATCTTTATTAAAAATGCGCGGCACTCAATTACAAGCTATTTAATTACACGGAAGAAATTTACATACACGGAAAGTTAAGCACTAAAAGCAAAGATAGAATTTACACAATTTGGAAAAGAAACAGAATATTACACAAAGCGAAGAAGCGAGGGCGAAATTTAGCTACAACATAGGAAGCACTAGAAATGATTTGCGTAATGCAATGACTGGCTCGATACATTACAAAGCGCGCGTGTAAGCAAGGCAAAGGTTAGGATCGCATTGCCGGGCCGGCGCCTGCGCAGGGCCCAGGAGTCTCGTCGCGCGGGCGCGCGGGGGCGCGGGCGCAAGCCGGCCTGCGCACAATAGGTAACATGCGGTGGTGGTGTGATCAGCGGTCGCCCAAGCGCATAAGCGGCAGCGATTTCACTCGCGCGTCGATCCGCTACAGCAGCTTCCACCACACCCACAGCGGTCAGTGCACTTTAAATCCCGTTTAAAGCAGCTACACCTTCCCTTGCATTGGATTTTACACCTGCACCTTATTGATTCAAGGCAAGCGGTAGTTGCTGCTGGCAGACTGGTCCAAATAGGCTCCCAGGTGCCATTGTCTTTCGCCCAACCCCATCGACTAGGACACGGTAGCTCTTGAATGGGTGTTAAAGTTTGACCCCATACGTGAGCACCCTGATATATTGATCGCAAAATATGTTTTTCTAGAGCATCCTCAGTTGGCGTGGCGGCAGATGCTCTAAAAGGCGATCCTTTTTGGTAGAGTTTTTCTGCAGTCATTTACCGAGGTATAAGAACTCGATCTAAAATACACAAAATTAAATATAAAACTCTCAAAATTTTATACACAAAAATATATCCCAATTTTTAAACTTACTTATCATACATAACGATGACGAATCTTTTCAATTGGCAATGCCTCTTTTATATTTCCCTCTTTTGCTTTCTTCAGTAAGTAATGGATATGCAAACTATGTCTCGAACGCACTTTTTTTTCCTTTTCTAGCGAAGAACGAAACGGTATCGCAACCCATAAATGCGCGGAAAAGTGGCAGAAATTCTGTCTTCTCTGGTCCTCAAACGAATGAAACGTACTCCTTTGACTGTTTACCATAATTACGGCACAAAATTAAGTAGTAATGTGTGACCTAACTTAACTTACCCATAGATGCTGCAATAGCATGACATGACAGGAATTGGTGATGTTTTCCTGTTCCGATATGAACCCACAGTTCTTCAAGTGTAGGCAATTGAAATTGTGATACCTACTATTGCGAGGACTACCACATCTGTATCCACCGTACGCAGCATGATAGTAGTGATTCCTCGGGCAACCATATCAGCTACATGTAGCATTATGCGTGTATCGGCTTCTTCGTGGTTACATGGTTCTAGGTCATGCTTGTCACGGTCTATACCACACAGAACTTTTGGTCCGTCTGTTACGTTAAATTCTTTTTACTGGTCAAATTCTGCATCCAAACACCGAAGGGACAAGTAATGAAATAGTTCTTCTTTGTTGGAGTCATCCCTGAGGAAGTTTGTCCAACCTTTAGGGATTTTTGTGTTAGGAGTGACTCTAGTTCCGCGTTTCTGTCTTGCACCATTTTTGAGACTATCAGGTTCATATCTATCCCAAACCAAATCTAAACGGGAGACTGTCGTAAGTTCCCTTTTTAGAAATGGTATGAACACGGCCTCTGCGTATTCTGAAAATGTTTTACTGATACCAAGGCCGAGCATGTGGACTATGACAGACCCATCTAACACTTTGGCTGACACTTTGGGAGAACTCAGCGCTGTAGCTGTGTCACATTGCTTTGTAAAGCATTTTAAGAGGTCTGATTTGATTCCAGACCGTATGTTCCCCATGAGTGATAATGATGGTAGAGTAGCTTGGTTTTCATGTGCGAAAAATGTATCAAGGTTGCCTGTTCTATGTTCGCTTGTAGCTATGTATAGTCTGCTGAACAAACTACCAGTCATTTTTGAGTCCACTGATTTTAGCTTGTGTTTTGCGGTCAGACTTTTTGGATTGAGTACTAAACAAAACATATTTATTCAACTTAATTGGTTCGTGCAAGCTTTTTCCGTCATTCAGTGTAGTTTTGCAAAAATGTAGATACTGTTCTTCGCCACATTTTTCTATGCCATTAACGGTTTGTATTAAATCGGAAGAAGCGACTGTTTATTTTCTATATTATACACCGTGTTTTTATTGATTTCCGTTAAATTAAAGGGGAGTTTATATAGGTCAAAAATGATCTATTTCTCTAAGAAACTAGTGTCTTAACTCTTACTGTTATTGTGTTGTTAAAAAATAAATTTAATGACTGAACTAGTGTATTGCCACCTTTATTACATCCTAATGTTACTTATTTTGACATGTGCCGTCAGCAGCCGTGAGTCGCCTGAGATCTTATTTTTAAGGTTCTCTCACACTTACCATTACAATTATTATGTATGAAAACGAAAAATTTTTTTTTTATCGAAATAAACAAAAGCCGATATATATATATATATATATATATACCAGGCAACTTCTATTAATGTTCCAAGTAACCTGTCCAATTTAACGGAAATCAATAAATACACGGTGTAGAGTTCTACCGACTCTTCCAGAAATGGATTACCAAGGTCTTGAAATGTTGCCTGTAGCGTCTTAACATCTGATATGAATTTCTTCTGGTTGGCCGCTGTATTATCTGAATGATGATGGCTATTGTCATTATCTGTGCGCTGTCCTTTTGGTTGAATTTCGAGTTCCAAATCTTCGATCATAGCTACCAGCTCAGCTCCAGCTATTAGCCACTTGTGCAAGGAATCTAGATTTCCCGTAATTCCTATCATAATTGTACCGGCATAATTGTCCTAATTGTACCGGCATCGGCGTGAGCTGGAACTACACTGCGTCGAGAGTTTGACGTTTAATGTACGAACTTCGTATTCTCTAACGAAAAACAGCGACGAACTCGCCCACAACCTCGCTCACAGCCTCGATTAATGTCAAATCAAACAGCTAGGATTTTAGATAAGGCTGTCTCGACGTCGAGCTCGTTGACGAACGCAGCGTCGAATGTGTGAATAAGAGAATAGCATAGCAGCCCCCCTGGGGTCGGATACAGGCATTTTGTACATATTTCTGTCCTTACCTATTTTTTTTGTTGTAAATAATATAGGTAATCCGATAATTTAAAACACCTTCCCTAAATATCTGACCGAGGCCTTCGCGTAAATGAAAATCATAGAAAAAACATTTTAAAATATTGACCTCTTGCTGAGAATTAAACAAATCGAGGCCTGCTATCAAGTTTTTCAAACCGTCTACCTTTCGTCCTCCTCAACTGCTCAAAGGTCAACTGAAGGAGATCCCTTAAGGGATAAGTTCTCCTTTGTAATTATTTTAATTAGATATATGGCATGTTGATTTGTTTTTCAGTTTTCTGTACAATAAATTGTTTTAAACACATATTTGAGCAAGTCTCTCATAGCGTTAGAGAACATGGGTGCTTAGACAAGTTGCCAATCGCTAGCGCTTAATCGTCAATCGTAAACCTGTCTTTGTCGCACTGATATTAAAGAGTGACAGTGAGGGAAAACTACGATACGCTACTAAGCGCAAGCGATTGGCAACTTGGCTAAGCATCATGTTCAGATATTTTTGAGCACCGTGGCCGCTTCGATATATGTGATGGCGACGGTAGATTATACGTAGATTAATTTAAATATATAAAATTACATGCATAGTTGTAGCGATATAAGAATATCTAACATGGTAGATTTGAAATATGATATGTACAATATAGGGCCACACATTCGCAGCTCTTCTCTGTATGTCCAAGTCCTTATGGCTGGCATCATCGATCCAATCAAATCCAATTATCTACTCTGAGAAGCCAGATCTGCGTGACTTAAATCGTATTGCACTTGCTCCTTATATCTTGATAGACCTTCGCCGCGGTCACTTACTGTCAATCGGAGTAACGTACAGTCGCCATCATATTTATCTGAGCAGCCAGGTTGCTCAAAAATACCTGAGCATTCACTTTAACGCTATGCCCGCTACGAACAAATAAAACATGAAAGCCGCACGCCATACTAAGTTGCCTTTCAAAAACAGTCTTGATTTTAGTTGACAAGTGTCACCCCCTCTTCAGTGCATCACGGTAATGAATTTAAAAATCAACCTGTAAAACCTTAAACCGCCATTTAAAAATAGTTCTGATTGGTCCATCAAAGTTTTGATTGGCTAGGTATATTCTACATTTATAAAGTTTTGTCAAAGATGTTGCGCCAAAATATACGCGGTGTTAAGAAAAGCGCTATGTCCTACCCATCTTGGCACAATTGAACAATTGTTTTTGGGGACATTTTGGAGCTGGCGTTAGACGTCCATGTTATACAGGGTGGCCCATTCAAATCGGTCAGTATGGGAGAGTCTGAAACTATATAAGACATACGAAGATTTGTTCTTAGGAACCATTTCACCGATTTTGATAAAAAGGAAAACGGCGTTGATAAATATGAACAAAAATTTTTTTTTAAGATTTACACAATAAACACCTAGTAAAATAAATTTAAGTACGTGAAAACAATGAATTCCGTTCATTTTGAACATCATGTTTCTTAGAGATATTTACTGCTTAAGACCTACACAGACGATATCTGAATAGAAATAGCGTAAGTTTATTTTTTCAAATCAAACCGGTTCGATTCTCTAGCTGGGTACAGTGTTTTTTTTTCAAATGTGTGAATGCAGTTTTCTTTTTATCAAAATCGGACATGGTTCCTAAGAACAAATCTTCGCATGTCTTATAGTTTCAGACTTTCCCATATTGACCAATTTGCATGGGCCACCCAGTATATGGTCGCAGCATGCCCGTAATGCGGCGGCGATAGACTGCATGCTCAGATTGCCTGAGTGCTTAGACAAGTTGCCAATCGCTAGCGCTTAATCGTCAATCGTAAACGAAAGGCAACTTACTGTCTTTGTCGCACTAATATGAAAGAGTGACAGAGAAGGAAAACTACGATACGCTACTAAGCGTTAGCGATTCGCAACTTGATCAGACATTTGTGAGCACTTTGACCGCTTCGATATATCTGATGGGGACTGGCCTACTACCGCGAGAATCGAAATTCGTAAACGAGGATTTTTCTCTGTCACTCAAGCGAAGGCGTCATTAGAGTGAGAGAGACAAATCCTCGAAATTTACGAATTTCGTTTTTCGCGGTAGGGCCGCTGTATCTATGTCATACTTAGGTACTTAAAGTTAGTCAATACCTTTTAAATTGAGACATGACATTACCATGTCGAGAGTTGCACGTTTGACCTTACAAGTCTCATAATCATAACGTGCACTTACTTTTCTCTTTGATATTTTGCAGTGCATAGTTGTTAAGTTTGAATGAAATAATAAGGTGAAAAATGTACGTTTCGACGAACGGTTAAGACCTCGATGTACATTTATTTTATTAAGGTCTGGGATTATTCCAGCAGTCTAATTTATCAAAGTTTTGTAATTTTACTTAAACCTACCTACTTATTAATTTTTTTAATTATTAGAAATACCTACATAGAATTGTGGAATGGGCTTCCATTGTCCCTCAGACAGTCCCAGTCTGTAGCGTCATTCAAGAACTTTCTGCAAAAGTTGTGGCTCTCCGACATTTTGTGAATTGGTTTTCTACAAAATGGCAACGAAACAAGTGTATTTCAATATCAACTTAGTTATAATTAACGTAAGACTCAAACATATTAAAATATTATCGAACCGGGTTACTCACGTATTTAAGTCGATGATTCCTCGACATCTTTCGACCCATTAAGAGGGGCCTCGTCTGTAGCACCTTCGGTCAAAGCCCGGGTACACGTCGGACTAGCTGAGGCTAGCTAACCTAGTTCTAAGTGAAATAAGGTTGATATTGCAATATGCATGAAATCGAATTGAAACAAGATTAGATACGCGTTAGGTACCAGGCACTATGGGTACCATTTACCGAACGCTCTTTCGGTAAATGGTCAGATGCAAACACGCGAATAAATTTTGAAAATAGCACCTGCATGTATCCCTATAAATAGGCTATAACGGCAAACCTAACTATAGAACAAGTCGTTTGGAACATTACGAACCCGCTCCTGTATAAAAAGATATACAATAATTTAATGATGTTAAATAATTATTACCATGTTTTTAAGTTACCCTTGCCGAAAAGCTTAATTTGAGGTCAAAAAGTCATAAAAAAATACAAACTTTTCAAACTCATTTTTCCAGTAAGTTTTATATAAATAGTTGTTCGCCAATTACTAATTACTTTAGTTAGCTATTTTAAGGTAGGTTAGGTAGTTTATCATACAAGTTCTAGATCAACCAATTAAAAAAAAAATCTAAAACATACGTTGTTCCTGGTGCACACTTCACCGGATTCACATTTTACGTAAATTATAAGAATAATAATGCACTAAATTCACTTATCTTAATAAAACACCCAAACTAATTAAATACTACTACTGTAAACCCATAAATCATAGCACAAACATAAACGTAAGCCATATATTATAATAACCTTAAGAAGTGCACGCAATTCCTTACCGATTTCGTTAAGCTCGTTTTTATACAAAGTTGCACTCGACAGACAAGATCGGCTGTCGCGAACGAAAGGGAAGGGCAAGGGACGTAGGTATCAGGAAAAAAATCATAATTTAAAATAATCTTAACGTTATGGACTTATAGCTTAAATAAAATAGAGCATGTTCGGCGATACCGCGCGTTCGGCGAAAGGTACATTTACCTTAATCTAAGTTGTAGGACTTTTGTGAAAGATACGGAGGCGGTCCAAGTGTAGGTAATGTAAATAGGTAAAATGTTAACAATCACATCCTTTAGCATATTAGGGCCATTTTTTTCAAAGTTGTCCTCCCGCTGCCAGTTTTTTTGTAGCATAGGTATTATGTATTTACTCAGAATTGTGAGCTATATACTTATAGGAGAAAAAAAATATATCCCAAAATTTATATAGGTACATTTTTCAAACTTTCTATTCCGTTACTGCCGATCGCCATACAAAATGTATGAAAAAATCGTATTGGAATGGAAAAACCTTGGGACAAATATTTCCGCCCAGCAGGATCGAAAGAAGAAGAAGAAAGAATAAAGACAAAGAATAAAAAAGTTTTATTGCCCAAATTACATACATAATACAAAACAAATAAAACAAAGAGCTCGCCATTAAGTGTGAAAATCACATAAAAATATCCAAATCCAAAAAAAGTGGGGGGGAACAACTTTCGTCATAAAAATAACTTTTTCACTTCTCGTGCTCAAAAAGTGCATCTTTATGTCGTGCGTAGACGCCATAAAATCGCATTTTTTAGTACAGACGGTGTGTTTTTTAAACGGTTTTTATTAACTTCACCGCGTATCAACTGTCGTCGATGCTTCAAATCTTGTGATCGATTTTTCGACCACTTCTACTGCACCGAAATCAATAAAATTTGGAACTCTTATCAAGTCCCCATGACAATGCAATATTATAATATTTGTATCCTTTTATCCTCAAAGCCTGATGCTGCAGACGTACTGCTTACCTTAACCGTGAGTGATAGACACGTGAAAATGAAAGTATAGCATGTTTGGCATAATCAAATACTAACAGAGGCGATCTTGACTTCCAACTCCTCATTCCTGATGCTGCAGTACTGCCCACAATAACCGCTAGGTTAATCTTTTATCGATATCTTGATTTTAAAGAAGTTCTTTAAATATTAAGTAGAAACATGCGAATTTAATACTAACGTCCAACTCCTCAAATCTGATACCTACTCCAGTGTTACTGCCTGCCACAACCGCTAGGTTTAGCAATATGTAAATTTTGAAGTACTGCTTTAGATATTTGGTAGAAACGTATGGATTTCATTATCATCATCATCATCATCATATCAGCCGAAAGACGTTCACTGGTGAATGTAGGCCTCCCCCAAAGATTGCCTTGTAGCAAAAGATTGCTTTGATACGAGTGGCACAGGGCCGGTCTTTGTCCTTGTCTTTGTGGACCGGCCCTGTGCCACTCGCGTCCAGCGTCCTTCACCAGGTCATGAGCATGAGTCCACCTTGTGAGGGGCCTACCCACGCTGCGCCTTCCGTTACGATCGTGACCGCCACTCGAGAACCTTACCGCCCCAACGGCCATCGGTTCCACGCGCAACGAGCCCCGCCCGCTGCCACTTCAGTTTAGCGATTCGAAGAGCTATGTCGGTTACTTTGGTTCTGCTGCTGATGGTCTCATTTGTAATCCAATATCGCAGAGAGACTCCTAGCATAGCGCTCTCTATTGCCCTTTGGGTCACATTGAGCCTTCTTATGAGGCCCATTGTAAGCGACCACGGCTTAGTACCGTATGTCATCACTGGCAACAGTGGCAACATACACTGATCAAAGACTTTCGTCTTCAAACCCTGCGGAATATTGGACGAAAAGATACAGACGGATATATGTAATACTGACTTCCAACTCCTCAAACCTGATGCTGCTGAGACACGTGTCACTGCCTGCCATAACCGCCAGGTTTATCGAAATGTTGAATTTAAAGTAATGCTTTAGCTAATGGGTAAAAACATATGTATAAACTGAATACTCACTTCCAAATCCTCTAATCTGATACGGCAATATTACCATAAACGCTATTAGTGTGCCATAACCGCTGACAGCGTGGGTAGTCTGCGTAGGACGTGGCGCCTGACCTGCGGTCCGCTTGTTGCTAGTGTGAGTTCACCCCTCGGAGCATCGGGTTCGCGTAGGGCGAGCCGTTGGGCCTGCGGCCCTCCGGCCGATAGAGTGACAGCGTGAGTGGACCGCGTAGGGCGAGCCGTCGGGCCTGCGGCCCTCCAGCTGATAGAGTGACAGCGTGAGTGGATCGCGTAGGGCGAGCCGTCGGGCCTTCGGCCCTCCGGCTGATACAATGACAGCGTGATTGGATCGCGAAGGGCGAGCCATCGGGTCTGCAGCCCTCCAGCTGATATAGTGCCAGCGTGAGTGGTTCGCGTAGGGCGGCCCTCCAGCTAATACAGGGACAGCGTGAGTGGATCGCGTAGGGAGAGCTGTCGGGCCTTCGGCCCACTGGCTGATAGACTGACAGCGTGAGTGGTCCGCGTAGGGCGGGTTGTCGGGCCTGCGGCCCTCCAGGTGATAGAGTGACAGCGTGAGTGGATCGCGTAGGGCGAGCTGTCGGGCCTTCGGCCCACTGGCTGATTGACTGACAACGTGAATGGATCACGAAGGACGAGCCGTCGGGCCTACGGCCCTCCGGCTGATAGAGTGACAGCGTGAGTAGTTCGTGTACTTAGGGCGAGCCATCGGGTTTTCGGCCCTCTATCTGATAGAAGGACAGCGTGAGTGGATCGCGTAGGGCGAGCCGTCGGGTCTTCGGCCCTCCGGCTGATAGAATGACAGCGTGGGTGGATAGCGAAGGGCGAGCCGTCGGGCTTGCGGCTCTCTAGCTGATAGAGTCACAGCGTGAGTGGTTCGCGTAGGGTGGGCCGTCGGTCTTGCGGCTCTCCAGCTGATAGAGTGACAGCGTGAGTGGATCGCGTAGGGCGGGCCGTCGGGCCTGCGGCCCTCCAGCTGATAGAATGACAGCGTGAGTGGTCCGCGTAGGGCGGGCTGTCGGGCCTACGGCCCTCCGGCTGATAGAGTGACAGCGTGAGGGGATCGCGTAGGGTGGGCAGTCGGGCCTGCGGCCCTCCAGCTGATAGAATGACAGCGTGAGTCCGCGTAGGGCGGGCTGTCGGGCCTGCGGCCCTCCAGGTGATAGAGTGACAGCGTGAGGGGATCGCGTAGGGCGAGCTGTTGGGCCTTCGGCCCACTGGCTGATAGACTGACAGCGTGAGTGGATCGCGTAGGACGAGTCGTCGGGCCTACGGCCCTCCAGCTGATAGAGTGACAGCGTGAGTAGTTCGTGTACTTAGGGCGAGCCATCGGGTTTTCGGCCCTCCATCTGATAGAAGGACAGCGTGAGTGGATCGCGTAGGGCGAGCCGTCGGGCCTTCGGCCCTCCGGCTGATAGAATGACAGCGTGAGTGGATCCCGAAGGGCGAGCCGTCGGGCTTGTGGCTCTCCAGCTGATAGAGTGACAGCGTGAGTGGTTCGCGTAGGGTGAGCCGTCGGGCCTACGGCCCTCCGGCTGATAGAGTGACAGCGTGACTGAATCGCATAGGGCGAGCCGTCGGGCCTGCGGCCCTCCAGCTGATAGCGTGACAGCGTGAGTGGTTCGCGTAAGGCGGGCCGTCGGGCCTTCGGCCCTCCGGCTGATAGAGTGACAGCGTAAGTGGATCGCGTAGGGCGAGCCGTCGGGCCTACGGCCCTCCGGCTGATAGAATGACAGCGTGAGTGGTCCGCGTAGGGCGGGCTGTCGGGCCTGCGGCCCTCTAGATGATAGAGTGACAGCGTGAGTGAATCGCGTAGCGTAGGGCGAGCCGTCGGGCCTGCATGCCTCCAGCTGATAGACTCACAACGTGAGTGCTTCGCGTAAGGCGAGCCGTCGGGCCTACGGCCCTCCGGCTGTCAGACTCGCATAGGACGTGCCGTTGGACCTGCAGTCATCCGGTTGATATGACTGAGAGTAGGAGTATACCCCTGTCAGCCCTGTCATTATTAAAACGCGAAAGTTAAACGCTAGCATGCATAATTGTATTGCATATTACAAACAACATCTTTGATGTAGAATATTTAGTATCGGAAATTAACTTAACAATTGGGCATTTTCACTTCTAGGGACACCCAATTAGCTAAACTCTCACAAAAAAGTTAACTTCGATGTCAGCTTTGTAACGACAATTAAGCATTTAATATTAACAGAACATTTTTTTATAATTAATTCCAGAAAGAATACGCGTATCGTATATGCAATATAAAAACACGAATAAAGTGGATTTACGTAAATATTTCATACTTAATTGTCGTTACAAAGCTGACATCGAAGTTAACTTTTTTGTGAGAGTTAAGCTAATTGGGTATCCCTAGAAGTGAAAATGCCCAATTGCACTAAAAACTTGAAAATAAAATAAGTAAAAAAAGTTTTAAGTTAAACGGTTTTTATTGCACCAAAAACTAGAAAATAAAAATTGTTGTAACTAACCGTAGATGCTACTTTCTGTAGATTAGTCACGTGAAACTATTATCACTGTAGTCTTCCCAAGTCGGATGCTGAAAGCCACGTTTAGCATTTATGTCAGTGGATTAAGCGTTACCTAATCGGAAACTTTTACCAAACGAAAATAAAAACGTGGGGCGTTATTATAAAAAACATACAAGTTCAAAATATGTAATTGTAGCTTTAATTTTGCAATTAATCAATCAATCTGTTCCAACACTTCTACAGAGGTAAATAACTTTTATCGAGGCCAGAACAAAACTTATTACACTATTGCTGTCTTGATTTCTATGTGTGTTCTTAAATAACTACAGTGACTTAATCATAATTGCGTACGCCCCACGTTTTTATTTTAGTTTGGTAAAAGTTTCCGATTAGGTAACGCTTAATCCACTGACATAAATGCTAAACGTGGCTTTCAGCATCCGACTTGGGAAGACTACAGTGATAATAGTTTCACGTGACTAATCTACAGAAAGTAGCATCTACGGTTAGTTACAACAATTTTTATTTTCTAGTTTTTGGTGCAATAAAAACCGTTTAACTTAAAACTTTTTTTACTTATTTTATTAAACGGTTTTTATTAACTTCACCGCGTATCAACTGTCGTCGATGCTTCAAATCTTGTGATCGATTTTTCGACCACTTCTACTGCACGAAAATCAATGAAATTTGGAACTCTTATCAAGTCCCCATGACAATGCAATATTATAATATTTGTATCCTTGCATCCTCAAAGCCTGATGCTGCAGACGTACTGCTTGCCTTAACCGAGAGTGTTAGACACGTGAAATTGAAATTATAGCATGTTTGGCATAATCAAATACTAACAGCCTGATCTTGACTTCCAACTCCTCACTCCTGATGCTGCAGTACTGCCTACAATAACCGCAAGGTTTATCTTTTATCGATATCTTGATTTTAAAGAAGTTCTTTAGATATTACTCAAGTAGAAACATGCGAATTTAATACTAACGTCCAACTCCTCAAATCTGATACTCCAGTGTTACTGCCTGCCACAACCGCTAGGTTTAGCGTTATGCAGATTTTGAAGTACTGCTTTAGATATTACGTAGAAATATACGGATTTAATTATCATCATCATCATCATCATATCAGCCGAAAGACGTTCACTGGTGAATATAGGCCTCTCCCAAAGATTGCCACAAGGACCGGCCCTGTGCCACCTGCATCCAGCGACCTTCACCAGGTCATGAGTACACCTTGTGGCGGGCCTACCCACGCTGCGCCTTCCGGTATGTGACCGCCACTCAAAAACCTTATCGCCCCAACGGCCATCGGTTCCACGCACAACGAGCCCCGCCCACTGCCACTTCAGTTTAGCGATTCGAAGAGCTATATCGGTTACTTTGATTCTGCTGCGGATGGTCTCATTTCTTATCCGATATCGCAGAGAGACTCCTAGCATAGCCCTCTCCATTGCCCTTTGGGTGACATTGAGCCTTCTTATGAGGACTGCAGCCCTCCAGCTGATAGAGTGACAGCGTGAGTGGATCGCGTAGGATGAGCCGTCGGGCCTGCGACCCTCCAGCTGATATAGTGACAGCGTGAGTGGATCGCGTAGGATGAGCCGTCGGGCCTGCGGCCCTCCAGCTGATAGAGTGACAGCGTGAGTGGATCGCGTAGGATGAGCCGTCGGGCCTGCGGCCCTCCAGCTGATATAGTGACAGCGTGAGTGGATCGCGTAGGATGAGCCGTCGGGCCTGCGGCCCTCCAGCTGATATAGTGACAGCGTGAGTGGATCGCGTAGGATGAGCCGTCGGGCCTGCGGCCCTCCAGCTGATAGAGTGACAGCGTGAGTGGATCGCGTAGGATGAGCCGTCGGGCCTGCGGCCCTCCAGCTGATATAGTGAGAGCGTGAGTGGATCGCGTAGGATGAGCCGTCAGGCCTGCGGCCCTCCAGCTGATATAGTGACAGCGTGAGTGGATCGCGTAGGATGAGCCGTCGGGCCTGCGGCCCTCCAGCTGATAGAGTGACAGCGTGAGTGGATCGCGTAGGATGAGCCGTCGGGCCTGCGGCCCTCCAGCTGATAGAGTGACAGCGTCAGTGGATCGCGTAGGATGAGCCGTCGGGCCTGCGGCCCTCCAGCTGATAGAGTGACAGCGTGAGTGGATCGCGTAGGATGAGCCGTCGGGCCTGCGGCCCTCCAGCTGATATAGTGACAGCGTGAGTGGATCGCGTAGGCTGAGCCGTCGGGCCTGCGGCCCTCCAGCTGATATAGTGACAGCGCGAGTGGATCGCGTAGGGCGAGCTAGACTGCTAGACTGACAGCGTGAGTGGATCGCGTAGGGCGAGCCGTCGGGCCTGCGGCCCTCTAGCTGATAGAGTGACCGCGTGAATGGTTCGCGTAGAGCGGGCCGTCGGGCCTGCGGCCCTCCAGCTGATGAAGTGACAGCGTGAGTGGATCGCGTAGCGTAGGGCGAGCCGTCGGGCCTTCGGCCCTCCAGCTGATAGAGTGACAGCGTGAGTGGATCGCGTAGGGCAGGCCATCGGGCCTGCGGCCCTTCAGCTGATGAAGTGACAGCGTGAGTGGATCGCGTAGCGTAGGGCGAGCCGTCGGGCCTTCGGCCCTCCAGCTGATAGAGTGACAGCGTGAGTGGATCGCGTAGGGCAGGCCATCGGGCCTGCGGCCCTCCAGCTGATACAGTGACAGCGTGAGTGGTTCGTTTAGGGCGGGCCGTCGGGCCTGCGGCCCTCCAGCTGGTAGAGTGACAGCGTGAGTGGATCGCGTAGAGCGAGCCGTCGAGCCTGCGGCCCTCCGGCGGATAGACTCACAGCGTGAGTTGTTCACGTAGGACGAACCATCGGGCCTGCAGCGCTCAGGCTGATAGACTCACAGCGTGAATGACTCGCGTAGGACGTGCCGTTGGACCTGCAGTCATCAGGTTGATAAGACTGAGAGTATGAGTATATACTCCTTGGGTTCGCGTAGGGCGTGCCGTCGGGCTTGCGGCCGTCCGGTTGATAGACAGAGAGTTTGAGCCCCTCCGGTTCACGTAGTGCGTGCCATAGACTCGTCCTCGACTCGTCGATAACGTCAGACCTGCGGTCCTCCGGTTGGTCGACTGACAGTATGTGTTTATATTTTACAGTCTTGAAATTCGACTTGTATAATGTGTACAATATACAAATTTAAACTTGATTTTCTCAATGAACCAAATTGATTGATATATTCCTTACTGTCAGATCTCTGTTATCTAAGGTATTGTATGAATAACACGTCCATTTGAGACACTTCGGGCATTCAAGCTGACATTTTTTTAGTGTCGGATTTTTAAAAATATCTATTCAGTAGGGATTCCCCTCTCGTTACACATAAAATAATGTCCATTACGTTTACATATGTGTCGTGATTCAAGCGCGAGAGTTAAACGCTAGCATGCATAATATTGTATTCCATATTACAAACAACATCTTTGATCTAGAATAAGTAGGTATAGTATCGGAAATTAATTTTACATTTGCACTAAAAACTTGAAAATAAAATAAGTAAAAAAAGTTTTAATTTAAACGGTTTTTATTGCACCAAAAACTAGAAAATAAAAATTAGTTATAACTAACCCTAGATGCTACTTTCTGTAGATTAGCCACGTGAAACTATTATCACTGTAGTCTTCCCAAGTTGGATGCTGAAAGCCACGTTTAGCCTCTATGTCAGTGGATTAAGCGTTACCTAATCGGAAACTTTTACCAAACTAAAATAAAAACGTGGGGCGTTATTATAAAGAAACATACAAGTTCAAAATATGCAATTGTAGCTTTAATTTTGCAATTAATCATCCATCTGTTCCAACACTTCTACAGAGGTAAATAACTTTTATCAAAGCCAGAACAAAACTGTTGATTTCTATGTTTGTTATTAAATAACTATAGTGACTTAATCACAATTGCGTACGCCCCACGTTTTTATTTCAGTTTGGTAAAAGTTTCCGATTAACGCTTAATCCACTGACATAGAGGCTAAACGTGGCTTTCAGCATCCAACTTGGGAAGACTACAGTGATAATAGTTTCACGTGGCTAATCTACAGAAAGTAGCATCTAGGGTTAGTTATAACTAATTTTTATTTTCTAGTTTTTGGTGCAATAAAAACCGTTTAAATTAAAACTTTTTTTACTTATTTTATATTTACTAGGTATAACAGCGCGTCGAAATTCATTTGTAAAAGCCTTCAGGCCTACTATACCACGAAAATCGAAATTCGTATATTTCGAGGCTTTTTCTCTGTCACTCAAACGAAAGCGTCATTAGAGTGAGAGAGACAAATCCTCGAAATTTACAATTTTCGTTATTCGCGGTAGGGCCGCTGCAACTCGAAATTAGCTTGCGTGTTTATTATTCATCGTCACCGGTTTCTGCTATGTACCTACCTAAAGTATAAATCTATAGCCAAAGTTCGTTCGTTTCCATGTCACGATTTATCGTAACGGTAAACCACGGGGCAAAACATAATAATATTGAGAATGTACGCAGTGGAAGAATTCCTTGACTAATATGGGACGAATCGTAGGCATTTTCACACTTCAAACTTCAGACTTAAAAAAAAAATGTTTTAGTGCGAGTATACGTGTCGTCCAGTGTCCCCCTCCCCGACCAGCCTCCATACACGGTGCTCGCGAGTATTGCGAAAGATTTTAACTATGCATTCTAGACATCAAATTAACAATAGTTATTTGTTTTACTAGGGAGCAAAGTGATTGTTTAACTCTCGTGCAAATATTGAAACCCGAGTGGTTCATAAAATGGAATCTTGAGCGATTCGAGGGTTTTAAGGCACAAGAGTTAAACAAGCTTTGCTGCCGAGTGAAACACAACATTTTTCACCACACTAAAGCGAGGAAACATGCGAAATAAAACTCAAACATAACATTCTCATTATTATCAACTTGATTTACGCTTTTGTTAATTTATATATATATTTCGGAGAGAAAACTGAAAACTTGAAAATTAAGACTGAAAGAAAACAAAGCACGACCAAACTCGTTTAAATTTTAAAAGAAAAAATATTCGGATGCGTTCTGAAATTTGCATAGTGTCAACACTTTCATTTTCCTATTGTATTGATTTGTCGTATTTTTAGAACTTTTCATTAAAAGCCTTATACAACAAAATTTGGTATTTAATTTGGATTTTAGCATATTGAATATAATATAATGAAAGGTTCATGTGTATGAATCTGTTTGAAACTATTGAGTTTTCGAACGTACTGTCTAGTTCAAACGTCAAAAAGCTTATTGCACTCTCAGGCCGTATAAGTTATTGCTTTAGTCTATCCAGAAGATTAAAAAAAAAATACTTTAACCTCTAGAGATTAAAACACAGTTTTGATCTCTGAAATTGAAGAACAAACAGCGTGTTTACGAGCAGAGTGTGGTGAAAAAAATATTATGAGACCAAATGTTCCACAAAAAGATTTTTTTTCTTTTTTTTAGAGTTTTTGAATACTTATTAACATTTCCAATCCTTTTTATCATAACAACAATTTATTGTGGTAGCATTGTAATCAAAAAGAAGTTTTATGACGAGTTACGTCGAAAAACTTATTTCGAAAAAAGGTTAATTATCTCTGGAACCAAGCCGAATCTAGGAAATTTTATATAACATTAAATACTCTAAATATGGTCAGGAATTCACGAGCACCGTGTATAAATAACTCAGGGGTATAATATAACACTACACGTAATATATCAGGAAACTTCTGATAACGCAATGTAGAACATAGGTACCAAATTTAAAAAAGCTTCGAATATAATTTCGTTCCTTTTGGCGTCGAGACCTTTGGTCCGTGGGGTCCTAGCGCTCTGAGTCTTTTCAAAGACCTATCGAAGAGACTCAGAGACGCCACGGGAGACCCAAGAGCTGGCAGCTTCCTCGCTCAACGCATTAGCTTGGCAATCCAGCGAGGAAATGCTGCCAGCGTCCTGGGTAAATACCATGCCGTGGGGGCCTGTTTTAGATTTATTTTAGATTTTATTTAGTTTTATTTTAGATTTTATCTAGTTTTAGTTTAGTTATGCTTTTTAAATTAAATTTATTTGTATTTGTAGTTTGCTTATAAATAAAGTCGATTTGAGAAAAAGCTTCGTACCTACTGCGGGTTTTTGTGATGACATCCAGCGAGCGCGACATTGCTATGCATGGAAAGTAAAAAGTACTTATAAAGCTTTCCAGTGGTGAATGCACTAGCCCCAAAACGCAACTACTTATTAGACAGTACACTTTAATTTTGAAAGTCCCTCTTTCCATAAGAAATTAGGCCCAAAACACCATATTTCCAAAAAGGCTCATTCTCGATTTAGGTACACAAGAACCATTGAGAACTAGTCCCAAAATACCTCAAATTGTGTTCACCTGTGCGTGGCATAAATTTATTATCAGAATGCGTAGGTCTCTAGCGTAGGGAATCTTGGAGAAATCAGTTAAAGTCAGTTTTTTACCAAATCTATGGTTGAGGTGAGGCCATCTTTTTCTGGGAAAATCACAATTTAAATTTGGTCTAATTTCACACAAAAGAAGAATTATATACAGGGTGATTACGGGGTCGTGATCTCAACTGTGAAAAATGTGTTAAGATGGTCTTTCTGAACAATGTTTATATGAACAAACGTACTTATTAACGACTAATTACGTTCGTGTTCATTAATATGGATACATTTCTTCATACTAATTCCTTGCAAATGTGTTTACATAATTATGAAATGAGACTGGAAGTTATGAACACTTCGGCACCGATCGGTATCAAATCAGTAATTTTTTTTTCGTGATATTCATATTTGTTCCATGGGAAACCTTATTCAGAAAGACCATCTTAACACGTTTTTCACAGTTGGGATCACGACCCCGTAATCACCCTGTATAAAAACCGTAGTGATGGCCGTATTGTCCTAAATTCATTACTGCATTTTTCGATTTTAGACCGACTTCAAAATAAGGACATATTTTTATTCAAAAATCTCCTGAAACTTTTGGACGCCATTGACCGATATATCGGCACCACAGTTTAAACGCGATGCGAAACACTGCGATATAAGTAATGGAGGACCATTGCTCTGAGGACAGAGCAATATAGACCTACACGCACGTGCGTAAAGTTCAATTGCAGTTCAATATCTAATAATATAATTTTTTATAATTGTATGAGGTACCAGACTGCACCTGCATGAAAGAAACATAAAATCCACAGAAAAGTCACGTTAATAATAAAGTGAATATCTTCATGGAAATATGGCGTTGAGAATTATTATATTTATTGCTCAACGATTTAAAAAAAGGAGAAGGTTTTGAATTCGACTGATATGTACACGATATATTCGAAAACTGTGAACCGATTTTCAATTGAATGTATTGCGAAAATACAAATCAAATTATTTATTAACTAAATATTATGATTTGTACTTTTAATTTTTCCCCAGTAGTCACACTACTTAATACTATATAAATTATAAATCTATTTTCTATGATTTTTAAATCTAATATGTATATACAATATATATTTCTGAGATGGTCCTGTTGTCCTGGGGTCTGATGATGGGATTTTAGAGAAATTGGTTTTAATTTAGTTTTTGGTGATTTTTATGGCAGTTGCCAGTTCTATCTTAGAAAAGCGTTATTGACTTACTACGATTCGTTTCGGCAATCTGCGAAGGCCGAAGGCCGAGCTCCGCGTAGGGCCGGAGGTCTGAAGCGTCCCTCAAAGGCGCGACAGCTCACAAGGCCGAACGCCGAGCTGCCAGAGTCCAGCGACCGAGCCCACGAACCGAGAGAAAAATAAAAAATAATTCATATATTATTTATTTATTTATTATTAGCGTTGAAAATTTCCGGAATAAATCCCGTTTCTTTCCAAACAGCTAGTTTTTTTCCGGATTTTTTCGAAAAAGTCAATGTAAGTTTCCACTTTAGTTTTCAACTCTAAGCCAATGTAAAGTAGGTCTAATTTTCACGTATACCAGGAGAACGCGATGTCATCGAGGAAAAGTCAATTGAAATAGATTACAAGAAGTGACAGTGACAGTGACATTGATTATTTCTGTAAAAACCCGAAAAAAACGGAAAAAAACGAAAATTTCATACATTCCCGAAAAAAGCGTTTGATTTTTTCCGACATTTTCAACGCTATTTATTATTCAAATAAGTTTCACAGCATTACAGTTATAACACTAAGGCACTGTGAACTACAAAAATATAAAAACAACTTGAGACTAGTTCGATTTAGACGAATAATACAAAAACAATAATAAAAAATAAAAGAAGTGAACGGTAACGGAAAATCGTGGACGTGTACGCCACGTTAAAGTATGAAAGCGGCCAAAGCGGTAATAATTTTCACCTTGAAACACGTCGGTATGAACATTATCCACGAAATCATTTTCTCGGTAATCACTGTGGTTGAGGGGAAAAAGAAATGGTGGAATATTTTAGTAACAATCAATGGTTTTGTTAAAGTAGTGGCAATAATTAAATTTATTAATTTACTTGCCTACATTAAAGTGAATTTGACAAAAGGGTGAATTTCTGAGCGTTTCAACCGCCTAATCTTGGCGGCATCATTTTTACCGAAGCTTCTAAAAGTCTCAATGTTATACTTCGTCATTTGTATAAGGTACCGTGTGCCTCCTTCAAATTACAAAGTAACGAACAGAAACTTCGGCAACCACCAAAATTAGGTGGTTGAAACGCTCTGATATTCACCCAACGACTATAAAAAATTCAAGTTATAATACAATTCAAAAATAAATTGAAAGTCAAAAGTAGATTTGTTCAGGGAGGACTTAGTCTAGGTCGAGAGAAAGGCTATACGACTCGTATATCACTCTCCCTTTCCCTGAACCTGAACTGAATCTCATTAGTACGTCATGATAACCCCCCAGGGGGGAAAGGGACAGAGGTATACGACTCGTATAGGCTTGTCCCTTTCGTTCGACCTAAACTGAATCGCATTAGTACGTCATGTTAACCCCCCTGTTCAAAATACAAAGACGTAGCAAGGAGAGCCGATTTTCGTAGCGGTGTAGTTACGTTGCTACGAGCTACGTCGCGTAGACGTAGTAGAAGGTAGGGTTTAACCTCCTGAGGCCTGGTGACGTCATTTACTTCAACCGAATTTTAACTTTGATACTATATCTATAAAGTCAAAATGTTATGTAAAACATATATGACATAGGGCCTCACGAGGTTAAGATTCATAGGTATTATAAAGTTGTTATTGTATTATTATAATTAAACACAATGTACTACGCTCAGGGTTTTTTAATAAAAAAAAACATTGCATAAAATTAAAGATATACTGTTTTATTTTGTACTAATTAATGACTTAGGAATCAAATTAAGACTTCCTTAACAGAGATCCACGAACTATCATTCTTGATAACGCCCCTCAATCTGGGGGCACGGCAGTGCCCCCGCCAAGTCGAGCAAAAAAAAGGCACGGCCGTACCATCCTTTTCTCGAAGCCGTTCAGGCCATTTTCAACCGTCTGTAATTTCGCGCTGGTTACAGCTAGAAATCTGAATTTTCTGCGACGTGTAGGCCATAACATGAGTTACATAATAATCTTGTTTGATTTCAATTATAACTTGTAGTTTAAAAATTACCGCAAGTCAAAGTTCCTTAGTTTTGTCACTCACTGACTCACCGATCATCAATAATCTAAGGTATTTCTAGATGGCCTAGGAGCTCAAAATTTGAAACATAAGTAGTTTATAGCCTACCTATTACAAAAAAAATCTGAAAGTTGGAAATTTCTGCCAGATTTTAAAGTTATTCAAACTACTCAAATAAGTTTGTAATCCCATACAAATACATGCTAATACAAAATTAATTATGCGGTTGTTGCAAATAAGTTTATATGGCGGAATGAAGCGGGTTGGAACAAAGAGTTCTTTGGATTGTGGGTTTTCTAGCCAAATATTTTTATTGGTCCCATACCTACAAGTTTTAAATTCTGTTATTTTATTAGTTTTCATACTAATCCCAATTTTCATAAATCCCAATTTGAGTGATAATCTCTGAAGGCCCTCCAGCAGCACGGAATCTGGTAGCGGCCCTCCTGACCCAAAATCTATTTCCATTCCACCCTGTCATCATCATCATCATATCAGCCATAAGACGTCCACTGCGCAAATCATCATTATAAACGTAGTTACCGTAAAATACGGCCAGGGTGCTAGCGGGGTCAGGGGTGCTAAGAATCTCCGGCAAAGATCCGGCTACCACCTTTGGCCCTGGCAACGTACAACACGCGTACACTGCGGACCGACGAAAAGTTAGTGGAACTGGAGGAAGGATTGAGCAAGTTGCGTTGGGACATTGTGGGATTGTCAGAAGTCCGAAGAGAGGGTGAGGACACGATACGTAATCCTAAAGTCCGGATGTGTCTGTTGGGCAAAGCCAGCTCGCCAAATTAAAGACTGAGGATGGTAGAATCCTCACATTCAGATCTGAGCTGCTGAGTGAGATAGAGAGTTTTTATGGACAGCTGTACACGTCAACTAGCAGACCCGAAGTTGATCTAGCGGAAGACCTCAGAGCTAGACTGACCCGACACTATACAGAAGACGTCCCGGACATCAGCCTGTGCGAGATTAGAATGGCTCTTGAACAGCTCAAAAATTACAAGACGCCTGGGGAGGACGGAATTACAGCTGAGCTTCTGAAGGGGGGTGGTAAACCGATCCTTACGGCCATCAGACTTCAGAAGTTGTTCAATTCCGTCTTACTGGAAGGGAGAACGCCAAAGGCATGGAACAGAGGTGTGGTGGTACTGTTCTTCAAAAACGTGACAACGCTTTATTGAAGAACTACCGACCCATCTCACTTCTCAGCCATGTCTATAAGCTGTTTTCAAGAGTCATTACGAATAGTCTTGCACGCAGGCTTGATGATTTCCAGCCTCCCGAACAAGCCGGTTTCCGAAGAGGCTTTAGTACCGTAGACCACATCCATACGCTTCGCCAGGTTATACAGAAGACCGAAGAATATAACCTGCCCCTCTGTTTAGCGTTTCTGGACTACGAGAAAGCCTTCGATTCGATCGAAATCTGGGCAGTCTCTCCAACGGTGCCAAGTCGACTACCGCTATATCGAGGTGTTGAAGTGTTTATACGAGAACGCCACAATGTCAGTCCGACTCCAAGACCAGAGCTCGAAGCCTATTCTGCTGCAGCGGGAAGTTAGGCAAGGAGATGTCATCTCCCCTAAGCTGTTTACCGCTGCACTGGAGGATATCTTTAAGACTCTGGACTGGAGAAGGCTGGGTATCAACATAAACGGCGAGTACCTCACTCACCTTCGATTCGCTGACGATATAGTAGTCTTGGCTGAGACCTTGGAGGACTTAAGTACTATGCTCGTTGACATCGGTAAAGCCTCCGAGCGAGTTGGTCTTAGGATGAACATGGATAAGACGAAAATCATGTCGAATTCCCATGTAGCACCAACTCCCGTAATAATCGGAAAATTTACACTCGAAGTTGTAGACGAATATATATACCTAGGGCAAACTATTCAGTTAGCTAGGTCCAACTTCGAGAAAGAGGTCAATCGTCGAATCCGACTCGGTTGGGCAGCGTTCGGGAAGCTACGACACATATTTTCGTCCAATATTCCGCAGTGTTTGAAGACGAAAGTCTTTAATCAGTGTGTGTTGCCAGTGATGACATACGGTACTGAAACGTGGCCGCTTACAATGGGCCTCATAAGAAGGCTCAAAGTCACCCAAAGGGCTATGGAGAGGGCTATGCTAGGAGTCTCTCTGCGTGATCGGATTAAAAATGAGACCATCCGCAGCAGAACTAAAGTAGCCGAAATAGCTCTCCGAATCGCTAAACTTAAGTGGCAGTGGGCGGGGCACATTGCGCGTAGAACCGATGGCCGTTGGGGCGGGAAGGTTCTTGAGTGGCGGCCACGTACCGGAAGGCGTAGCGTGGGTAGGCCCCCCACAAGGTGGACCGATGACCTGGTGAAGGTCGCAGGAGTCCGCTGGATGCGGGTGGCGCAGGACCGGTCATTGTGGCAATCTTTGGGGGAGGCCTATGTTCAGCAGTGGACGTCTTTCGGCTGATATGATGATGATGATGACCGTAAAATTGTTTATTATAATAAGCTGTATTTTAAAATAACATCTTATTCGGATTTCCACTGTTCAATTTACATTAACGCTTTTATACGGAAGTCAACAATTAATAATTAAGTACCTACCTAATAAATTAACATCACAAAATTCACTTATGTATTATCAAATATGACTACGGACAACCTAGCCAAACGAATTGGAAATGTATTTGTAGTACAACAACGTTCAAATTACTTTAAATCGGGGTCGGGAGTACGCAGTGCTTGTTAAACAAAGAGTAACTTTTAAATGATGCCAGTACAAAATAAATCAGATACCTATATAAACAAGAATATCAAAAACTAAAAAAAATGAATAATTGTGGTTTGTAATAAATGTAGGTATGTAATACTGGGCGTTTTAATATTACAGTCGTATTTTAAAATGGCGCGGGTGAGACGCGGGAAGTGCCGCGCAGACGCGCGCCAACGCCACCGTGTGACAGTCACAGGCAGTTGCCCGTGCGCCGTAGGTAATGGATGGCTATTTGGGTGTTTCAGAATTAATTTGCGATTCTCGTGTGCGTACTGAACCGATTATTTGTCTTTTTCAACGTCTGTAAGGATTACGAATTTGATTTGCTAGAGATTTGGATATTGTTGTGCAGGTAATTTCAACGTAGGTGTTTCGTATGTACGAAATAATACGTTGGGGTTAAAATAATAAAAAAATCTATACTTCTTTGTCGTGTTAGCGACTGTTATTGTGTCTAGTAAATATCGATTTCGGTATCATTAAATCGTAGGAATCTGCAATATTAGAATATAATAGACTAAGACGCAAATACCGTCCAGAATTGTCAGAAATTGTTCCATAAAAGCCCCGGAAAAAAGCCCATAAAGACAGGGAGTGAGCTATGAGAAAAATGGTAGCTGACGTACAAGAAGTAGTACCCGAAAAGAAAAAAAAGAAGAATACCTACAAAAAGAGATGAGATCCCATCAAAAACATTACATGTAAAAAGGTGCAAGTCTCGCAGCATAGCAGTTGTTACACCACAAAAAAGTTATGAGATCAATTGTTTAACCAAATCAATAATTCTGTAGTTACTACAAGGGGGTATCCATAAAACTCGATTTCTACTAACTTGCCTAACTTGAAACTGCATGTAGAAGTACTCATTTTATTATAGGTATCAATAAAGAGTAAGCCAAATTAGCTTGAGATTACCAAGCGAATTAAGTTTGATGATCCACCACTACCTATCCATGGGAACATTTGTCTAGCAGCTTTGTCATAAATTGTTACCTTATACAATTACTTAATTAACAACATCTTATAGTAACTGTATTAATATAAGATATCTGTATTTTTTTAATATAAAGAATGACTTGGCCATCGCACAGGGATGATTTGGGTTGGGTCGTGTTCAAAAACTACTTTTCGTGACTCTGAAGCCTATCAACATTATGTAGGGTAGACTCTGATCAATATATTATCTTAAAACTACTTAAATCATTTATGTATATACTTACTCAAACCAAACGGTGTCAATAGGAAACCGCGTGAAATAAAAAAAATTCTACTGGCCAGTCCGCCCTTCCTACTATTCTTCATACTAATTTTGAATTTCGCACGCTTTTCTACTGACATAATTTGGTTGTCAGAGTATATATAGTCATCCTATTATGCCTTTGTCAAACGGTGTATAGGATATCTGGTGTCCATGTTATAACAAACGGAATTTTCTATTTCTTGAAAAACACTCTTTCTCTCGCTCTCAGATTTAATTCCGTATTATGTCCATTATTTTGCTCCACGACCTCAAAACACTCGGTACATAGGTAAGTAATAAAATCAACTGCTTAAAACAACCCTAATTTAGCAATGCCCTAAAGACATTCAGTAAGATGTGGTCGATGGCCAAGTCATTCTTTATATTTAAAAAATACAGATATCTTATATTAATACAGTTACTATAAGATGTTGTTAATTAAGTAATTGTTATAAGGTAACAATTTATGACAAAGCTGCTAGACAAATGTTCCCATGGATAGGTAGTGGTGGATCATCAAACTTAATTCGCTTGGTAATCTCAAGCTACTTTGGCTTACTCTTTATTGATACCTATAATAAAATGAGTACTTCTACATGCAGTTTCAAGTTAGGCAAGTTAGTAGAAATCGAGTTTTATGGATACCCCCTTGTAGTAACTACAGAATTATTGATTTGGTTAAACAATTGATCTCATAACTTTTTTGTGGTGTAACAACTGCTATGCTGCGAGACTTGCACCTTTTTACATGTAATGTTTTTGATGGGATTTGTTAGTCAAGAAACAACTGACTTGTTCCACTTCTATAACGTACCTTAAATACATTACTGCCCCCTTAAATGTCCTCAACCAAATACCGTTGAAAGATATTGTTACGTTCGTGGGGTGGGTTTTCTATAGAAAATGTATGAATAAGCCACTAATTAAAACTGATACTTTAATTACTAATTAAAAGAACAAACACTTTACTAAAACACTATTAGTCACAAGTCTCTTGCCACGATCAACGTACCTGCTCTTCTTGAGCCTACTGGTATTATTAGGGATGATGGTAAGAGACCTGATGGTGTGTCTTTGGTTCCTTGGAGCTTGGGACGGATGTTGGTATGGGATGCTACTTGCGTAGATACCCTGGCACCGTCCCATCTTCAACGAACTACGTTTAAGGCAGCCGCTGCGGCTGAAAATGCCGAATTTTTAAAACGTAATAAATATAAGGGCCTCGGCAAAGAGTACGATTTTGTACCGTTTGGCGTAGAAACTTTAGGTTCTTGGGGCCCCAGCGCACGCAAATTGTTTGCTGAGATCGCGAAACGTCTGGTTGATGTAACTAGAGACCGAAGAGCTGGCGACTTCCTCGCACAACGCATCAGTATTGCGATACAGCGAGGAAATGCCGCCAGCATCCTCGGTACAATGCCACAAGGGCCAATCTTAGATATAGGTTAGGTTAAGTAGATTAGTTAGATTTAATCTATGTACATTAATATTGTAGTTTTGAAAATAAATATATTTTTTTGTCATGAAAAAAAAAAAAAAAAAAAAAAAAAAAAAAAAAAAAAAAAAAAAAAAAAAAATTAGTCACACACTTAACACTTCAAACTGGTACACTTTTACACTTTCAAACTCGCAGTCGATTCGCAGTCTTCGCTCTTAATGTTAGCTCTTCGCTGTCTCGATAGAAACTGGTCCCGGCCGGGTCATGCTGTGTATTTATACCAGCCACTCAAATCTACAAAGTATGAGAAGATTCGACTCTAGAAAGTTCCCGAGTTAGGTGCGCGAACATTCTAGAGTATCGTTGTCTCTTTCTACAGGTTTCTCTTTCACACCAGTCCAGAATGTTCTCTCTATAGCTGTCTCGTTCACATCTTTCCAGAACATTCTTTCGTGCTGTCTCTATCTAATGGTGCTTTCTCTTTCACTCCTATGGGAAATTTAGCTATAATACCGATTTGTACTTGAGAGGCCCAAAAGGGGTCCTGAAAACGCCTGAAAACGGGTTTTTAGGTTATTGCGCCATCCGATAGAGGGTATCCTGAAACGGCCTGAAAACATGTTTCAGGCGCCTGAAAACGACGGTATCTGGGGTGAATATTTGATTTTGTAGTATGTGAAAGAGGACCTTCTGAAACGGCCTGAAAACTCATTTCAGCCTGCTGAAAACGCTTCTAACGTGTCTAAAATCATATTTGTAGTTTTTATCATGCCACCGGCGTAACAATTCTAGCCGTTCGTTCGTGGCTACAATACAAGACAGAGTACGCAACAAAGATATCCGCCACCGTACAAAGATAATTGACGCAGCAAAAATGGCGTGTAGACTAAAATGGCGCTGGGCAGGACACACGGCTCGCACAAACGACAGTCGATGGAGTGAAAAATTACTCCGCTGGCAGCACACGGCCCGCCGGCCGCCCGCGCCGGCTTTGGCGAGACGACATCAAGCTGAGGCGGGCGTCGCCTGGACTCGAGTAGCACTTGATAGACGGGAGTGGAACAGGCGGGAGGAGGCCTATGTCCAGAAATGGACACACGGCCCACAGCCCAGTAGATATAATAATTACATATAAAAATAATATCGAAATTTGAATAAATACAAAAGAATAATAACAATTAATTAGATACATAATATTTAAATAGATCAACAAAATAAAATAAGTAAAAAAAGTTTTAAGTTAAACGGTTTTTGTTGCACCAAAAACTAGAAAATAAAAATTAGTTGTAACTAACCGTAAATGCTACTTCATGTAGATTACTCACGAGAAACTTTTATCACTGAAGTCTTCCCCAGTCGGATGCTGAAAGCCACGTTTAGCATCTATGTCAGTGGATTCAGCGTTACCTAATCGGAAACTTTTACCAAACTAAATTAAAAACGTGGGGCGTACGCAATTGTGATTAAGTCACTATAGTTATTTAAAAACACACTTAGAAATCAAGACAGCAATAGTGTAATAAGTTTTGTTCTGGCCTTGATATACCTCTGTAGAAGTGTTGGAACAGATGATAATTAATTGCAAAATTAAAGCTACAATTACATATTTTGAACTTGATGTTTCTTTATAATAACGCCCCACGTTTTTATTTTAGTTTGGTAAAAGTTTTCAATTAGGTAACGCTTAATCCACTGACATAGATGCTAAACGTGGCTTTCAGCATCCGACTGGGAAAGACTACAGTGATAAAAGTTTCACGTGACTAATCTACAGAAAGTAGCATCTACGGTTAGTTATAACTAATTTTTATTTTCTAGTTTTTGGTGCAACAAAAACCGTTTAACTTAAAACTTTTTTTACTTATTTATTTTCAAGTTTTTAGTGCAATTGTTAAGTTAATTTCCGATATATTCTACATCATAACATCAAAGATGTTGTTTGTAATATGCAATACAATTATGCATGCTAGCGTTTAACTCTCGCGCTTTAATCACGACAGGGTCGACAGGGGTATACTCATGCTCTCAGTTTTATCAACCGGATGACTGCAGGTCCAACGGCACGTCCTACGCGAGTCACTCACGCTGTGAGTCTGTCAGCCGGAGGGCCGCAGGCCCGATGATGACATACGGTACTAAACCGTGGACGCTTACAATGGGCCTCATAAGAAGGTTCAATGTCACCCAAAGGGCAATGGAGAGGGCTATGCTAGGAGTCTCTCTGCGATATCGGATTAGAAATGAGACCATCCGCAGCAGAACCAAAGTAACCGATATAGCTCTTCGAATCGCTAAACTGAAGTGGCAGTGGGCGGGGCTCGTTGCGCGTAGAACCGATTGGCCGTTGGGGCGGTAAGGTTCTCGAGTGGCGGTCATGTAACGGAAGGCGCAGTGGGGAAAGGCCCCCCACAAGGTGGACTCATGACCTGGTGAAGGACGCTGCATGCGGGTGGCACAGGGCCGGTCCTTGTGGCAATCTTTGGGGGAGGCCTATAGTCACTAGTGAACGTTTTTCGGCTGATATGATGATGATGATTATAATGAAATCCGTATGCTTCTACCAAATATCTAAAGCAGTACTTCAAAAATTACATATAGCTAAACCTAGCGGTTGTGGCAGGCAGTAACACTGGAGTATCAGATTTGAGGAGTTGGACGTTAGTATTAAATTCGCATGTTTCTACTTAATATCTAAAGAATTAACTTCTTTAAAATCAAGATATCGGTAAAAGACAATCCTTGCGGTTATTGTGGGCAGTACTGCAGCATCAGGAGTGAGGAGTTGGAAGTCAAGATCAGGCTGTTAGTATTTGATTATGCCAAACATGTTATACTTTAATTTTCACGTGTCTAACACTCTCGGTTAAGGTAAGCAGTACGTCTGCAGCATCAGGATTTGAGGATACAAGGATATAAACATTATAATATTGCATTGTCATGGGGACTTGATGCATTGACATGGAAATTTTATTGATTTCGGAGCAGTAGAAGTGGTCGAAAAATCGATCACAAGATTTGAAGCATCGACGACAGTTGATACGCGGTGAAGTAAATAAAAACCGTTTAATAATGAATAAAAGTTCCATAAACAATACACTTAATTAATATGGTTAAACATGTGTCATAATATAATTAAATAATTTTCTATGATCGTTATGTACCTAATCGTGGAATGCATGTAAACTATTATTGATTATTTATTAGGAATAATAATTTAATGTTAATTTAATTTAATATAGATTAATAAAAATACCTGAACGTAAAAACATTGTAATATGTCGAATCTATTGGAAATAAAGGCTATTATTATTGTAGTCCGTGGCTGCCCCTTCGCCCACTCACGTCCTACGGCGGTGGAGAAGGCCACGCTGCAGGAAAATAAAAAGCAACGGCTTTTAGCCAACATTACGGAGCGGCAAGCTCCAACGTTACCTACTTAATTATTCAGGCAGCGCCGCCCGAGGCGGGCATCATTCTATGCACTTGTTAGGTACTATTTCAGTCGCTTGCTCAATAATGCGGGAAGAATTTAAATTAAAATGTTCTACTTATTCAATACCAATTTCTAAGTATTCAACAGACTTTAAAAAAAGGAGGAGGTTCTTAATTCGACTGTAATTATGTTTTTAGGGTTCCGTAGCCAAAATGGCAAAAACGGAACCCTTATAGATTCGTCATGTCCGTCTGTCCGTCTGTCCGTCTGTCACAGCCGATTTACTCGGAAACTATAAATGCGACAGTAACGAAATTTGGTAAGAATATGTGTTGTATGAACCGCTACAAGATTATGATACTAAATTGTAAAAAAAAATCATTGGGGTGGGGGCCCTCCAATCCCTCCATACATGTAACTGAGGGATAGAAATTTTTTTTTAGTTGCATATAAGCGTGTGGGGTATTAATAGAAAGGTCTTTGAAAATGATATGAAGGTTTATAAATTTCATCTTTATTTAAGCAAATCGTTTTCGAGATATCAGCTCTCAAAGTCTGAAAAATGTGTCCCCCCCTCTATTTTTTAAACTACGCGATATAAAATTCTAAAAAAAATATATGTTATGCACATTAATAAACTCTATCAACGATTTTTAGTTAGATTGAATGACCTCTTATAGTTTTTGAGGTAGGTTGATTTAACTGTATTTTTTTAATAATAAATTAATAATGGTACGGAACCCTTCGCGCGCGAGTCCGACTCGCACTTGGCCAGTTTTTTTTTTATGTTTGACCTCAGAACTTCCGACTGGGTGAACGGATTTTGATGATTCTTTTTTTAATTGAAAGCTGATCCTTATCGTTCGGTCCCATTTAAATTTGGTCCAGTTCTGGCAATCGCGTCCATGAGAAAACCATGTAAGTCATAACTTTGCATCAAACATGTGCACGACAAATGTACGAATAACTCAATATCACGCCAACGGATTTCGATAATTCGTATTTTTAACCGACTTCAAAACAAACTGAGGTGGTCCCGTTGGCACCAAGTCGGGGTGTGATGATATCACCAAATCGGTTGAAGTAATTTTAATTTGGTGTCATTTGAATAAATATTGGTCTTCACCACCCCAGTCCCCAACTCTTAGGCCGCGGTCGTACTGCACACGCCGCACGCAACCGACAACGTCCCGTCGGACGCAGCGTCTGAATGATGTATGGCGGGGGGACGCCGCACGCAGCGGGCGAAAACGACCACTCCCGAGCATTCCCGAACACACCATTCACCGGCTGCGTGCGATGGGACGTTGTCGGCTGCGTGCGGCGTGTGCAGTACGACCGTGGCCTTAAGTCGTAAGTTTCGACTAAGGTGTCACTGACCATCCATTTATTGAAGATTGATGATGGGCAGTAGCGTCATCATAGTGGACACACTAATCCGATCGCTAAACTGCGTGCCCAGCGTGGCGCTTCATGGGCCTCCTAAATGCGTCCACACGCATTTGTAATTGGTAATAGGTCAAACAAATCGCTATAATTAAGGTGAAATAGGCACAGTGTCAAGGAGGGGGAGTGACATATGAAAACACTATGATGCGTTTAGACCATTGTAATTCCCAGTATAATCTCCTTATTCTAATTAAACGTACATATTATATGTAAAAAAATTTTTTTGGTGGAATTGACATTAGGTCTCATAATATTTTTTGTTTATTTTGATGTCTAAAATGCATAGTTAAAATCTTTCGCAATGCTCGCGTAACACCGTGTATAGTCATATATATACTACATATTTTACGTGTAATTGTAAGAGACAATCCCTTATCGAATGGTGAGGTGATTTATCTACATTTAATCTCTACTACGTTGTCTACGTGACGAACGTGTAGGATTGTGCTAGTCTATCACAAAGGACATGACTTCAAAGTTGATCGAGTTATTGATAATTTAATAATTTGCAGAAAATTACATATTTGTCGTTGGTCATTATGAAAACCTGTGTAAATAGTCACCTTAAAGCTTCGAAGTCAAATTTCAATCAAAAATAATTACATTTTTAATAAATTTAATCAACTTTGAAGTCAATTGCGAACAATGACGCCTATTCGGCTGCCCTACGCAGAAATCAAGTATCTCGAAATTTATCAAAAAAAGTTTTTTTACACCATTCGATTCACTGTTTTAAAATGCATTTTTTAGTATTTAATTTTTTTTTAATAATGAATATTTTTCTAAATACAGAACTTTAAAAAATCCAAGTATCTTTTTTTAACGGGATATTCTACGCTAAAAACAAGTTTATACCCTAATTCTACGTTGAAATCAAGTATCTTGCAAAAGATACTTGAAATTCATATAGATTACTGAGTTACTTGACTTCAGCGTAGAAATATTGATATAGATCGCGGAGTTACTTGACTTTAGCATAGAAATATTGATATAGATCGCAGAGTTACTTGACTTTAGCGTAGAAATTTTCATTTTATTAGGATACCAAAACCTTATATTTATATATTTTATTTGAGTTTCGGGTAGAAATTGTCCTGTGGTACCTTTTTAATTCAAGTAATGAATATGGCTGTTTTTTCATAGTTCATATACATACGTGAAGTGTTATTGAAGTGCTTATTATCTGATAACTGAAGTGTTTTCCTGGCTGTATAAGTTATTTAAAGTGAAAAGACGCAAAGAACACTGGAATGGTTTCATTCAAATGCTCGCCATAGGGCAAAACAGATAGTTTCTACATTATGTTTAGAAAATAATAACATGAGTAAAATTTGAGATTTGTGGTAGTTTCTATCCCTAGCTGAATGTGATGAAAAATTATAAAAATGACAACTTAAGGAATTTGTTATTGAAACTTGGTCGAAGTTTGCTTCAGAAACGGATATGAGACTGTATTTTATATGAAAATAATTTGAATTAGGAATAGAAAGTAGTGGACTTCTTACAGAAAAAATAGTGCACGAATTACAAAAAAAAACAATGTCTTAGGAGGCAGAGGTCTGCAAAAAAAAAATTGGCAAAGTTAGTGCCCTTAATGCCAAGTAATTAGCAATTATTTTTAACCCAATTGCAATAAAATTCACAATCACTAGATTTAATAGAGGAAGGTGAACTAGTTAATACAGATGTTTGAATAAGGTTGATTTATATAGGTATTTTTATCTTTATGTTCTGTACCAGGTGTAAATAATAAAATATACATACAACTATATTGCATGTTGATTTATTGAACAAAACTATAACTTTCCATTGTTTTTATGTCTTCCACGCCTGCGTCTAGATATTTTCCACAGACTGTCGGTTTTGAAGTTCTTTTTCGGTTCGGTATTTGAGGTATTTGTAGTTTCCTACAATTTAAGTAATTGATGTAATTTTTTAAGCATTTCTGTATGAGAAATACTTTGTTCCAGAAAAAAAAAAACTTGTGCTACATTTATGAATTTTAAAACAACTTGCATTCAAACAGAATAGGGGCTTCTTTTCCGTGAAATACTTGAAATACATACTACATTAATATATT